>WBNH01007034.1:180579-311956 GCA_013401255.1 Urocolius indicus
CCCCCCCCCCCCCCCCCCGCCTTTAGATTTGGGAATTAAGTGTTGTGACAGACGTTCTTCGTCTGCGTATCACAAGACTGTGGGCAGGTGGTGATCCCATCTTTTTGTTGTATAACCACCGAGCCTTGTGCGTTTTAGATACTTCTATTTATCCCGTGCTGCCCAACCAGCCCGGGAAAAAGCACGTGCCTTTCCTGCTCAGATGAAGCACTTGAACCAGAACAATTGTCCATCAAAACTAATAAATGAGCTGTAGTTTTTTTTTTTTGCGGGTGAAATTGCACTGTGAAGAGCCTAAAGATCTCGATCCTTACAAGCACGGTCTCTGTCCTTGCTGGATGCTTACACCGTGGCCATTGCCTGTGCTCCCAGCACCTGCTGCTGCCAGCCGCTGCCTCTGTCCCACAGAAGCTGAAGCCGGGTGTAGGCACAGCTGCCCGGGGTTCCCCCACAGCAGCAGGCTCTGCAGCACAAGGGCTGCAAGCAGGCACTTCCAAGTGCAAACTTTAGCGTCTTTCAGCTGGAAGACGCGTCTAGTTCTGCGCTCTTCCTTCTGGCAAAAGTCCCTCTTGAAGAGTAAACCCTGCTTTGCCTGCAGGAAACCTCACCGTGAAAATCACAGTCTCTCTGTGTCTGGGATTTCTTGGGCTCCCGTCATTAGCTACCTGTCAAAACGTTAGGGGCAGCTCCTCAGCACGTGGAACCTGGCCCACAGGGAATGCCAGTGACTTGCACCCACCCTGGCACTGCGAGGTGATAGTTGTAAAGCACAACCACCATCGCTTCTTTGCTTCATCCCATGTGCTCGGTGAAACGTTTCCCCGTGCGATGGATGGGGGCTCGGGGCAGGGAAAGCAGTAATTGCTGCTGATAAATGACGTTGAGTTGGTGTTATAAACAAAGTAAGTGACACACGTCGAGGCCAAAGACACAAATAATTATTTCATTACCGGAGCAATTAGATTACAGGCTGTAAAGGAGAAAGCTCTGAAGCAAACCTCTCCCAAGTTTAGCTGGGGGGAAATCAAGCTGGCACGTGGGTCTTTCTTCAAACTGGATTGCGATCGAACATTCATCAAGTGTGAAATAGCCTTTGTAATTAGCCACTGGGAAGGCAGATACAGAGTAGATTCAGCAGGAGGAGGGGACAGGGGGCTGAAGAGACGGGTTTTTGACTTAAAATTGCAGCTGCCCAATCTTGAAGGAGCTTCAGCTCCCCCAGTATCACGTACCCCGAGTAAGGCTGGGGCACAGCGGTTTGGGGGCAAGGGAAAGACATGAGAGCCGAAGGAAGAGCATTGTCCTGCTGCCTGGGCAGGAGCGACACAGACCTCTCTCCTGGCCTCCTTCCTCTGCTTTGTTTCTGGATTTTATCCGCTTTCTGGACACACATTTCAGGCTGTTACCTAAAAGGCAGGTTCTCCAGATATCCTCCTTAACTGTGTTTTCAAAGACAGAGGCATCCATCCCTAGGGTACAGCCGAGGTAGTTGTGCAGATAATCCCTAAGAATGATCCCGAGAACTTACTTTATGAAGGGTGCTTGCAAAGCCAAGCAAAACCAAGCTGTTCCTCTCCCTCCTCTCTGTTTATTTTAACCTCTGAGTGGCTGCACCGAGGAGTTCCTGGCTCTGTTTAGGAAGCAGGCCCTCCCAGCATCATTTTTGTTGCGAAATCAAATGAACTTTAAAAAACCTGCACCTGCTAGGAGTCCTTCCAGCCTGGGTGTTTGGGGTGCAAGGGCTCTCCCTGGCAGCCAGGGCTGCTGAAATAACGCTCCTGCCTGCTCCTGCTGATTAACTTCAGCGCTCACTGCGTGCTCTGCAGCTTCTCTGCCGACTCAAACACAACACATCATGTGTAGCCCCTGTGTCTGTTTGATGCATTTGTAAGTATTTTTAGCAAGGGATTACACGCTTCTCCTGCGAATCCTTTGGTTTCTCTTAGGAGTGGATTCGGGCACACGGTGACGTTCAGATATTGTTCCCTGACCCACATGCTGCCTTCCAGGCAGCCGAAGGCACGTCACACGAGGCACTCCGTCAGCCCGCCGCACAATCACACTTTCCCTCCACACTCCACCGACACGTCAGCCCGAGTGCAGCACCTCCTGCTGTGCCTCAAGACCTTGCAAGCAGCTAAAAACATAAAAATAAAGATACAGCCGCTTCTCATAAAGAGGTTGGTTTGCAGATGCAAGGCGGGGGGAGGCCTTGATCCCACCAAGAAGATGCTCCTGCCTGGCTCTTCTGTAGTGGGAGGACTCAGTGACTTCAGCTGGATGACTCTCAGTGCATAAATCGAAGCACCTGCACCTCTCGCTGCAGATATAGAGCAAGTGTCTGTTGACTAGAATAGACCAGTTCTTGTACTGCTCCAAGTGTTTGTGCAACTTAGTTACTGAGTGCTACATGGGAACAGGCAGACACAGACCCTGCCTGCAGCCTTCTCAGCCACAGACCAGGTTTGATCATTAGAAAGGAGACGTGTGTTGAGTGATGCCACGTACACATCACCCATGTCCACGTCCCTGTGACTGTTTCACAAGTGTTTAAAGTGCGGCTGGCTTTGAACAGGAATGTTGGCTAGTCTATAGTGGATGTTCATTAAAATAACCATCTCTGTTTCACAAGGTGATCGTGTTTTCTTACAAATCATGGTCGGCAAACAATTGTTTTCTGTCGCTTCTGTTGATGTAGAAACTTGAGCCCAGAGTTTGGTTTCACTGTCTAGAGTACAGGTACAATAAGCAGGAAGATGAATAGATCAAGGAATTTGACTTAAAAGATCTTTATGAGGATGAACTTGGAGCCTGGAGAAATTAATCGGTTTATTTTACGATGTACTCCACTTTAATATTTGTACTCTAGTCAAGCTTTCAAATGCACTAAGATAAACACATCCTTCATTTCACTGCTGTCACTGGTGCAGACCAGGGATTAATTTGTTCCAAAACATATTTGGTAACCTGTGCTGTAACTAAGCATTGGGAAGATGGGCTCTTTGTCTTACAGGTCTGCTCTCACACCAGACTGACACGGGTACACAAGCACCAGTGAGCACCATTGCTTGTAGTGGGAAGTAAAACATCCAACATTTGGTGTTAGTCCTGTAAAAGTAAGATCGTTAGGAGACTGGTTCAGATCCCTTTCTGCATCATTTACTGTAAGGATGTCTTCCAGTGTGAAGGATTGCACCAGCAGGAAAAATATTGCTCCTAAAGGCAGCATATGATCTTTATTAGGTCAGCAACTCTCCTCCTCACCCCCTGCTTAAGGATTAGTTTTCAGTATTTAATGACTGTACCATTATTTAAAAGGTTTGCACTGCAGAGAGGGAGTTTCATACTGTAACAGCATTTAACTTCATGTAAATGAAAAGGACTCATTTATGCCACAAGTTCTCTGTGGGAACCCAGAGAAAGGAAGGTGAAGGGATTTGTCTTCTTTTGCCCATTTTAAAGCATAGGGAATCTTGTTTGTCATTGAAAACACAGGAGCCATCAAGGCAGCTCTCAGTTTGGAGGTTGCCAGGAATAATGCTTGTCAGTATTTTTGCTTCTCCACTTCCATGGGAGCATTTCAAGTGTGTTTCCTACAGGAGACAGCCTTCATTTGTTATTTTATACTGATACCGTCTTGGTATTTGAGGTGCTGGGTCCCCCAGGCTCTGATCCTCTGATCCCAAACCGACATGGGTGGTTGTGTGTGCTCTGTAGTTGCTCTGAGACCCCCAAATCATCTTCCTCCATCCTGCCTTGCCTGCCCTGCCTGCCCTCTGCCTGGCAGAGGACTCGTGCATCCCAGGTGACACCCTGCCGCAGGGTCAGGGTGTACTTTGAGCTGCTGGTTGGAAAGGTGCAGGTTATTCACAGTCTCTACAGCAGCTCTCTCAGTTGTTTCTAATTTGGACAGAAAACCGAGCCTATTAAAAAATAGCCACTCTGCAGCCTTGGGCTCAGCTGCTGCTGCAAGTGCCTCAAGAAGCAGTTGGCTCCTCTGGGCCCCAGTCCCGTGCTCCCAGCCCACGCTGCCTCCTCCTGCTGCCAGCAGCAGCATTTGTGCAGCTGCAAGGTGAAGTGGATCAGGGAACAGATCCAGCTGAACGCTAATCCCAAGGAAAAGAAAAAAAAACCCAAAAAAGCAAAAGCTTCTTTTCCTCTGGATCTGTTCCCCACCCTGGTTCTGCCTTCAGTCACACGGGCCGTGCTCACGCGGGGAGAGGAGCAGCGGAGTCAGGGAGCGCAGGGTTGGCTTTATGGCAGCGCTGGCTTAGGCTGTCTTAAAAGCATTTGACAGGCTATGACCTTGTGTTAATATATTACTGTTTGGGTGCACTGTGCAGCAGAGGTTACAGTGTTAGATTCTCACTCACAGAATCACAGAATCCCAGTGTGGTGGAGGCTGGAAGGGCCCTGCAGAGCTCATCCAACTCACCCCCCTGCTCAAGCAGGTTCCCCTGGCTCAAGGGGCACAGGAACGTGTCCAGGTGGGTTTGGAAACCTCTCAAGAAGGAGCCTCCACACCCTCCCTGGGCAGCCTGGGCCAGGGCTCCTTCACCTCCGCACCAAACAAGTTTCTTCTTGTGTTTAAGTGGAACTGTTTGTGTTCCAGCTTATGTCCATTACCCCTTGCCCTTGCCACCACAGACAAAAGTGTCTCTTCATCCTCCTGACCATCTACTCTTTGGATACTAATAAGTGTTGAAGATGTCCCCCGTCAGTCTTCTCTTTTCTAGGCTAAACTGCTGCACTTTGCAGGATCTGTGGGAGAAAAGACTCCAGTGGTGTCCAATATTCCTCATTTAAACAGGAGGATAGAAGCGTGGGATGGCAGAGGGGCTGCTGCAGGGAACAGGATACCCACACACGGTATCAGGATACGCTAATCCTCCACTGGCACTGGCAGCAGCAACAAGTGTGTCAGGAGAGCAGCACAATGCGTGGGGTACTCTAATATAATGTATACAACAATTTAATTCAATAGCACATTGATTGCAATAGTAACAGTAGCTTTGTGCTATAACTGCGGTCTCGCTATCGTACTTTCTCCACGTTAAATGAAGTATAGATTCTGACTGATTAGCACAAAGTTGCACAAATGTAAGGGCCAGCTGATACAGTTCCTATGTTGGCGTTATCCCTTCTCTGCAAATTTACTCCCGTTGAGAAAGAAAAGGAGTTGCATGCTGAGCCCTCTTGAACTGAATCGATGATTACAAAGAGGCAATAGATATTATTCTGCCCTGCTACAGACAGTGGATGCAATGTCGGTGGGAAATTGTCCAGTCCGTTTCCCTTTGCAAACATGAGCACAAAGATGCAAGCACAGAAGAAATTTCTCTTTGGATAATCCTATGGGCTTCCCCCCATTCCCCACATGCGTGTGAGATCATTGTGCAGAACTGTTGGTGTGTTTTAAAGGTTTTGTTGGTTTTTTATTTTATTTTATTCATTTTCTATTCTTCAGCAGGGAATTACAAATCTGGGGGAAAGCCTCACAGACTGCATCCACATTCACATACCCCTTTCTTTAAGACATCTTAATGTCATGGCCACGTGAGCAGAATTGTTCTGCTCACAGAACACATGGCTGATGTTTAATCTTTCCAGGAAAGTTTAATGAAAGGTTCTCGAATCAATTCGTCTGGTTTAAAGTTTGAAGGGCATTTGGATGCACTAATTCAGTGTGTGTGCTAGATGTTTCTAAACAAACAGCTGTTAGATAAAGACACTCCCTCCCCCTTATCTGCTTCCTCAACGTTCCCCTTCCATAAACGCCAGGTTGCTTCGATTGCCTGCACTTTCCACATCCCTTAATATCTTTATGGGGAACACTACAGCACCCAGCCTCTAGTTCTGCATCTGTTAACTGTTTTGTAAGCCAGTGAGTGGGAGTTTGGACGCTATTGAAGAGTTTGGCAGCACACTGAAAGGGTGAAGCGGGCCGTGCCGGTGAGCTGCTCTGCGTGGCCATTGCTGGCAGCTGGAGGGGAACGAGGCCTGGTTGTGTCGGAGGCAGGCTGGGCCCAACTCACGGCCGCCTTATTCTAGCTGTCACTCCCTGTTTAAATTACAGTCATGCCTCAGGCATCAGCTGAGATCTGGCTGGAAAAGAGCTGGCCAAAGGGGGCATGACAGATGTCTATAAAACCCTGAGGGGTATGGCAAAGGGAATAGGGAACTCGTATTCCCTAATTCTTGTAACAGAAGAATGTTATCAAATCACAATGAGGCTCAGGTTTATAAGAAAGAATCTTTTCACGTAGTAGAAAAGGCAACTGTGCCACATCCTGCCTCCAAAATGCTGTGGAGACGAATTGTGTCGTGGGTTCAATGGGGCTGAAATAAATTCATGGGCTACAGGTCCATCAGTGATTACTGCTCATGTCTATCTAGACACTGACTCTGGGTTCAAGGAATCCTCACACTGCTGGTTGTTGGAGGCTACAAGGGATGTTTGCTGTTTCTCAGAGTATGCCCTGAAGCATCCATTGCAACCTCCTTAGAGACAAGAGCGAGACAGAGCAGAGCTGGCCTGGACAGCAGCTCCGACCTTGTCCTTCCTACGCTGACTGTCCTTGGGAAGATCATCTCAGCCCCAAAGCACCTGCAGGCTAGACAGTGAAAGGAAATACCGGCAGAATAGAGATGAAGAGACTCACACAAATCCCTGGGCAGGTCAGGGAGAAGCTGGGTTTCAGCAGTCCCCAGTTGGGATCCTATTCACCAGAGAACCAGTCTTTAGTTTTTATGCTAATTAGGAAGTTACTGGCATAAAACTGAAGCGGTGCAGCCCTGGATGAGGGCCTCCAAGGATTTAAGTGCCTGGAAGGCAAAAGTTGCATTTCATTGATAGTATAATTGTGTTTTAAATCTCACTGGTCACCAGAGATGTAGCAAGTGTGGTGTCAGCTCAGGACTGAGTGAGGTAAATGCAGATAAGACAGTGCCTATGGATTGCCAGACCTTCATGTGGTGCTGGTACGGTACAAAGGGGCCTGAGCTGTGTCAGCCTTGTACCTGCTGCTGTAACATGAACAACCCAGAGCGACTGAGCCCAGGCTCCTGCCATAGCCATGGCCGCTGGTAGCGACTGCCACCATCTCTAACTGGGAATTGAAAGAAGGGACATCATCTCAGACATCAATCGGGCCTGATTCCACCCCTGTAAGAACAGCAAAGCTACCTGCACTCACCCTCCTCTTCTTCATTTTGAAGGAATGATACTCCATGCACTAGTACAGGCTGGGGGTCGAAATGCTGAAGAGCAGCTCTGCAGAGAGAGACCTGGGATTCCTGATTGATAATAAGCTAAACATGAGCCAGCAATGTGCCCTCATGGACAAGAAGGCCAATGGCAGCCTGGGATGCATCAAGAAGAGTGTGGGCAGCAGGTCAAGGGAGGTTCTTCTCCCCCTCTATTCTGTCCTGCTGAGGCCTCATCTGGAGTATTGTGTCCAGTTCTGGGCTNTTCACTGTTGAGGTGAGGGAGTCCTGGGCCAGGCTGCCCAGAGGGGTTGTGGAGGCTCCTTCCTTGGAGGTCTTCAAGACCCACCTGGACACGTTCCTGTGTGACCTGATCTAGGTGAACCTGCTTCTGCAGGGGGGTTGGACTAGATGATCTCTAAAGGTCCCTTCCAACCTTGCCATTCTATGATTCTATGATTGCTTATGGGAGAACAAAGCACTGTAGCCAAATATCAACCAATCCTTCCAAAAGCTGCTGGTTGCCAGGTTGTGCGCGGTGAAGCAAAGGACAGTCCTCCCAAGAACAGCCCTACTGCTGCAGCACTGACAGCTAGACACAGGATTTTCCTTTCTTTTTTTGTTTTGTTTTAAACTGAAACAGTTGCACGCTGGAAGTCCTACTGTGATATGATTACACTGGTGTAAACATGCCCCGTGCCATCTTGATTATTTTACTTTCCGAGTCAGAACAAGCTGCACTGCTGTATGTGTTTCTTCTAGCAATTGAATTGTGTCCCCACAAGGAGCTTTGCTACTGTAACAGAAATGGTATTCAATTGACAGACCTTTGCTCTGAAGATTGGTCCTTGGTTTCTAAGTAAGCATTTTAACTTTTTTTGTTGGCAATAAATAAGCCATAGGAATCCAGTCCTTTAAAGAGAAAAGGCACAGAAAACTCAGTCTCTTGATGTTCCTGTTTCTCAATTAGACTTATCTGTCAAGGAAGCCAGTGAGCATCAGTCCTATCAATTGCCTCACCAAGAGCTCAGACACCAAATGTTCCCCAGAAACTAACACTAGAGATTTTGGCCCCAGCACCCCACATGCAGCCCAGTTCTCATCCATCCAGTCCTGACATCTCACAGCAACGCAAACAGAAAACAGATAAGACAGGATGGCAGTTGCTAGAGGAGCCATGTGTGGTGCTTTGCAGAATGAAAAGACAGCTGTGCCCTTTCACACTGCCCATGGAGGGTGGCTGGTGCCCAGCACAGACAGCAGCTGGCAGCTGCCTTTCCTGCACGCGTCCCACCTTGGGGTCACCGGAGCTTGTAGGGTGGCTACCAGGGCTGACTGGAGCCTGATGGCTTCTGTACAGAGGTGAGAACAACTCCCAGCAGTGCTTGCACGTGAGGCCCAAGGGCAGTGCCCAAATTGCATGCCATATCAGCCTGGCAGGAGAGATTCCCTCCAAAGCATCCTGAGGCTAAACGCAACCCGACATGATGCTATTTGTAGTGGTAATTAATCTCTACCACATTGGTCTTATGCTCCAGCAGCACGAAATGGAACTTTTCCATTTAAAAAGGTGTGTACATGAGCATCATAGCTGCCTTTTGTGTTCAGTGTCTCCCTGGAAAACTGATAGGTAGCACAGTTCGCTGGGAGGAAGGTGTGCAGGGACAGTCCTGAGCACTTGATTTGTTTTGGCTCTCAGCAGCATTCTCAAACAAGAGTTTTAGAAAGCACAAACGCAATGACGTGTTTCTGGATAAACTTTCCCCTGTGCTTTTGAGAAGTGTATCGGATATTGAGCCAAGCTGAAAGTTAGTTGCTCGTTACTGGGATTAACTCATCCTCCCTTTATTCCTGTGCATTTGCAAGGAAGAGAAGAACTCCTGGGAATAACTCAGCCTGCAGACTAAACTAAAATCCTGGGAAATTGTTTCGAGTAGAGCCTAGGTTTTTGTTCAAACAAATAAACAGAAAGCACAAAAAGGAAAGAACTACTCTGAGCCAACCCAGAAGGGTTTGTGCCGTGGAACCCGGCATTTGCCTTCGTTCTCTGCAGGTTTTTATTTAGTTTAGATAAATATCTAAATCAAATTTCACTTGCAAAACAAAAAGAGGCACTTAATCGAGACAACATCAAACTGGAAAACCGTGACACTTTTTCATTTGGGGTTTTTCTTCTACAGGAGACTTGTTTCCTGAAATCTTGATGAATTTGCAAATAGTTTCAGCTGTACCAAAATTACACTTTTCAGCAAACAGCTACTTGTCTGATGAAAATCACTCAGCTGTTACCAAGGTCTTGGCTAGCTCTGGCTGTTACATTTCCAATGGGATTTTTCCACAACAGTCAAGCAGGAGTGGCCTGAGAGTTTAAATATGGATAATTCCCTCCCTCCTGTTGCAACTTGTGCGGCTTCAGCTCTTCCCTGGCTCCTGCCTGCTGCTGCTGCGGGCTGGGGACTCGTGTAGGGATCACAGCAACTGCTGCAGGCTGCTGGAGCATCCCTTCCAGAGGAAACAAAGACAAAATGCAGCATTGGGATAAAGTCTAAAGGAGATACAAAGTTGAATTGGAGTTGGAGGGCTTCATGGAGGGCCCACAGTGGAAGGTGGGGAGGGTTTGACGGGGTAGGGACAGGCTGGGGGAAGTGGTGGAGGGTGTCTGTGGGAAGAGCAACATCCTGGCAGCTCCTGTGTGCCAGCTATCAAATACAAACGTTATCTAGTGAGGGGGGGCTAGGGGAAAGAAAAGGCTTTAAAATCCAGTTTTACACACATTGTGTTTTGAGTAAATATTATTTTAGCTATCTAAAGTATTCAAACTAATCAAGGCAGCTTCCTTTAATGTCTGCCATTCCAGACACAAGGTTTATTTACTGTAATGTAATACATCTTGAGGGAATGTCGTATGCAGATATTAGCAATTAACTCATTAATCTAAAAATCACAATTCTTGCAATTAATAGAGCACTGCACAGTCACTCTAATTACAAACTCTGCACAAAAGGCCAGTCTCACAGGGAACATGTAGCCTCCTAATTAGCCAAGATTTCAAAGGCAGACAGAAAATTGAGATGTTGAGGGTCAGGGAGGGAAAAATGTGAATACACTGCACTGTGAGCATATCAGACAGCAGGACTGACAGCAGTACAGCAAGAGTGTGCTTTGCTGAAGCGTGGGGGACCGAGCTCACCCCAGCCAGGGCAGGCACACCGCTGGCTGCCCACAACTCTCTAACTCGTTGTGGGGAGAGGCACCAGCAGGACTTGCGTGTGCAGGGATGATGGAGTCCCACAGCTCCTCCAACAAGGGAGCTGCCAAACTTTTGCAAAGCACTCACAGGGCCGTGCTCATGTGAAGCACTGCTGTGGGTACAGCCAGCAGCCAGTGATAGAGCCAGATCTGCTGGCAGAGCCAGGGCCACCTCTGGGGCTGAGAGATGGGAGCAGCCCCTCAGGATGCTGGCTGGTGGCACAGCATTTTCTCCCCGAGTCCTGTGAGATGCCAAGTTGCCTGGCTCTGGTCCAGCAAAGCACTTATGTATGCATTTAACTCTAAGCACAGGAGCAATTCTGCTGATTTCATTAGGGCTACTCACAAGCTTAAGGACTTGGCTGATTTGGAAGAAGAGTGCTCAGCACAGAGCAAGAGCAAGTCCTGTATCGCTGGGCACGACCTTGCAAAGCCTGTCAGTGTCTGTTTTTCCAGCTACAAGTGGAAGCAGTAAGACCTGCTTCTCTCTGTGTCCCAGTGCCGGCTGGTGCAGTGGCAGAGCCCTGCAGCCAACACGAGTGGAGTTACCAACCTCCCACCAGACCAGCTCTTCGCTTTCATGAGCCATGAGACCAGGCCCTGGTGCAGGCTGCTGGTCAGGCACTGCAAATCCCAACAGGAGTGACAGCCCTTGGGCAGCACAGGCATGCCTGCCTGTGCCCCAGACATCATCCCAAGAGATGCTGTGGGAAGTGTTTCCTCGCCCAGGCCTCCACCCAGATGCTATTGTAATCTTTATCTTCAAGCAAGAGACAGGGAGTCTGCCAGCACATGGCTGGTGTTGGTAGAAACCGTTGTCATAAGCTGACTTGCACTGCAGAAGGGCTGTTTAAGACAATGCCTGTTTGACTTACAAAATAGAAATATGATTGCAGCACAGATCTTGCTTCCCTTACATTGTGTCCCTGTGCTACAGTGTGCTGAGGAGTTTAGAAGCTGAAGGTTTTAGTCTTGAAGAGAGTATTTGTTTCATCATAGTTTACTGATCATATTCCACAGATAAACTCCTGGTCAGGAACAATATTTAGGGGGCACCATTTTTTTTAGGAGACACCTCCCATGCTGAAAAGAGCCTTTCAGCTCAGAGCAGACAGTTCTGAGAGAGCAGCTCTTCATCCAGAAGCTCTGGAGGAAATCACCACTGGCATGTGCGGGCTTCTGTAACAAAGCTGGAAACATCTGACTTCAACACAGCAAAATGAGCGATTATATTCTTGAAGGACACTGAAAGGCCCAGACTCCAATAAATCTGAGATCTTTTAGAGACTGATAGTATGTGTTTGGGAGAGAACTGAGACAGCTGAAAATGCTGAAAGAAATGATGCTGAGGAAAAACAGTTGTCTTCCTACCATTGATAAGAAGGAACTGCACAGAGAGGTGGGATCCTGGAGAGTGATGTTGGTCACCATCCTGCAGAGAGAGGAGGGCTTGGAAGTCATACTAGCTAAGTGTCATACCTCCAGGGGAAGGGCATGTAAGTGAGCAAGCCATGAGATATGTGAGCCTCGTTTGCCAGCCTCATGCAGCCTGAGCAGGGGAACATAGAGCCAGGAGGGAAGAATCACGTTGCATGGCTGCTGCCCTTTCAGCAAGATGTTTGCTCACATTAAGCTGTTTATCTCCTGTTCTGTAGGGTGGGGGATAACTTTAAGCTTCATATTGTTGACTCAGCAGTGCTTGAAGACTGGTAAATGGTATGTCTGAGAATAAAAGTTGAGAAACAACAACTCCATTGGCATCCCTGAAGCCTGCAGTGCCAAACCCACGCTCATGGCTTTGTGTCCTTTCCTAGGCAATGCCAGTAGCTGCTGGTGCTGCTGTGGGATAGGGACTAGGTACCACAGTCATCCCAGGAGTGCACTTGGAAAGGGTTGAGAGAAGTGGTTAGTGGGAGAAGAAATGTTCCTTTCTCTGGAAAGGTGGAAAAAAAATGCTTAAGAAAAAAACCCCTTTTGTTCAAACGACAGCCTCTGGTTTATTGCTTGCTGGGAACAGAGTATGGGATTCTGATGTATCTGTTAATAGCAAAGCTTGCTGGATCTGGGAATAAACAAGTTATTAATATACTTCTTGTAAGGATGACCTGACTGTGAGTCGTGCTCGGGGTGAAGCAGCACAGATCACTGCGGCTCTCATCTCAACTCTGTCCTTTCCCTCCCTGTCTTAACCTGTTTGTGCCTGACCTGCCTCTGCTGCAGCCAGGGCACTCAGACCTGCCCTATACACAGGGCTGTTGAGAAGCTTTGATTAATTAATGGTGGTAAAGCCTTTCTGGGTCTTTGCGTGAGTGCAAATGGATACATGAATTGCTGGGAAGGTGTGGCAATGATATGACGACTATTCTTCTTTCTATAAATGTTCTCTTTTTTTGCCTCTCACACATGAAACTGTTATTGGAAAGTGTTTTGTTGCAACCTAAGGACAGTTATTCAAAGGGCAGGGAAACGGGTGTAAATCTTTAACCCTCTCCATTGCTGTCACGTAATTAAATTCATGTTTTACCAAGATTATCTCCCCAAATGAATTATGAGAATAATACACTTTCAATACTGTTCATTCAGTAATTAATCTTTGCAGGGGATAAACTTCAAGTGCTAGCAAAGTATATGTAAAATATTAATCAGTGCTGAACGAAGGCCAGACCACTGGATGCCATCCAGCACCGATGAAATGCAACCACTTGCATGTGCTTCTCAAAAGCAGGGATTTTATCCAGGCATCTCCAAACTCCTGGGAAAGCCATTGAATTACAGATGTGCTGAGGGAAATGACGCTCAGGGTGAAAGACACAACGCTGTGCCGCGTGTTGGGGAAAAGAAACGAGCAAGAATAAAATGTAAAATATTGCTTAAAGTTCAAATGGAGCAGTCTGTCTTGGGAGACAAAAAAAAGAGGATAAAAAAGAATTGGTAAGTCCAAGCTGGCAGTTTTTAGAATAGCAAAACCACAAGTGCTTATGTACATAATGGTTTAACTTAGATTAAAAACCATAACTTATCTGAAAACGCGCCTTTTAGTACTTGGGAGGTTAAATATGGTTCCTAGCAGCTCTCACAATTAAATTGTTTTTCCCTCGCTTCAATAAAGTTTATTAAAAATCATTTCCTGAAAAGTAACAAAAGATCATTATTTTGTTTGCAAACCGACACCGTGTTATTCCTGTAAAGGGAAAACATGTGCAGCAGCAGCTCTCGCACAGCCGGGGCCGAGGCGCGGAAAGCACAGAGCCCCGCTGCTCTCCTGGGAGGAGCAAAGTACTCCCCAAGTAGGAGCTGAGGTGCGGTACCTCAGTACCCCCATGGCAACACAACCCCTGTCCTCTCCCCATCCCTGTCCTCCCCGCAGCCTGGCTAGTGCTGCCCTCATCCCATGCAGCACGGGGAGATGCTCCAGGAGCTTGGCTGGTCCCACACTGCTTGCTGTGGTGGTAACATGGGCTGGTCAGGTGGTTTCCTGCTCTCAGAGACAGTGCAAGGAGGATGCTGGAGCTACATTGATGCAGGGCCCTGTGCTCTGCTGTGGGGATGCAGATCTGCTCGTCTCCATTCCGTGCTTTGTCGTTCTGTGCGGTAATGGAGGTAAAGCCAGAGAGCCCAGATGTCTGAGCAGGGCTGGTTGCTGCGATGCCCTAATGCCCTGGAAGCACACGGTTCAGAAAGGAGCATGTTCCGATTCTGAGGATGGAGCCAGGCTGTTCTCAATGATATCCAGTGATAGGACAAGGGGCAATGGGGACAAGCTGGAACAGAAGAGGTTCCAAAGAAACATGAGGAGGAATTTCTTCAGTGTGAGGGTGAGGGAGCACTGGCAGCGGCTGCCCAGATGGGCTGTGGAGTCTCCTTCTCTGGAGACATTCCAGACCCAACTGGACAAGTTCCTGTGTGGCCCTGCTCTGGCAGGGGGGTTGGACTGGATGATCTCTAAAGGTCCCTTCCAACCCCCACCATTCTGTGACTGTAGGATTCTGTGATCTCTGTGTGACCCAAACTCTACTCCAGGAGGAAGGCAGCAAGGAGGTACCGATGAGTCCCGTTTCATTCCGCTGTGCAGGGAGCTGGGTGACTCCCTCATGGAGGTGGCCAGGTTAAAAAAGATAGGGAGAAATGGGAAAATTCCTCCAGGCTTCCTTGAGGACATAAAGGGCCCTCGAGGGATTAGAATACGAAGATGGAAACTGTCATCTATTTTTGGAAATGTTTTCCTCTCAAGGCTATTAATCAGCATAACAAGAAGAGGAAGAGACTCTCAAAGATCAATTGCTCCTCATTGGAGAAGCAGTTCAAAATAGTTGTATATGTGTTGGGGCTCTTTTTGGTGTAATTGAATGGTACCAAAAGAGTCAAGTATATTTAAGGGATAATCTCTCCTGTGCTGTAGTGAACAAAGCAATAAACGCCTATTGAGACTGATTAATCACTGAGGAGGTGCCTAGGAGTTTAATCCATCCCAAAAGTCCTTTATGAGAAGGATCCTGCAAAGTGGTGAGGATTATTATCATGTAAGAAAATTGTTAGACTATAAAAATTCCTAGTCTTTGAAATAAGCAAACACTGTGATTTCTGCCTCCACCTGCAGGAAACTTCCACCCCAGAGGTCTGGATAAGGTTCTACGGGTAAAACGGACTGTAAGCAGCAAAGGTTCTCGTGGCCTGATTCCTAGAAAGCTGTCTCCTTCCTTGTTTGCTCCTTACTGATGGAGATAAAGAAGGGGAAAACATAGAAAAGGATTCTTCTGATTCAATAATTGAAGTCTGTACAGAACAAGGCATGTCTCCTTCCTTCCCTAGCAAACAGCCTCTCTCATTGCCCAGAGGGAGAGCCTTTATAATGCCATGCTGACCTGAAACATGTGAGACCAGACCTCCACCTTTATCTAAAGAAAATGCAAGCAGAGCACTGAGACAGACTGAAAGAGAGAAAGAGACTTGTGTCAATATCTGTGCTGATGGAGAAAACCAAGTAGTGTCACTGGCTCCAGAGCAAAGCGTGGGGCCTGGCTGAGGACCTGCGTGGTGTCTCCGCTGCACAGGTACCTGGTGCCGAGCACATTCAGAGCTCATACCCAGCAGCGCCTTTGCTGAAACAGAAACACCACAGTCCACGCAGGCAGAAAGCTGCAGAGTGCTACTCCAGTAAAACAAAACATACAGGTGACCCTAATAAAAGCCAATGTCTGAAGGGGAAAGAAGTTTGGATATCCAGAGCTCTCAGCTTTGTCCCTTCACATGGCAAGAGAGGTCTGAGTTCAGCCCATCGTCCCTGGGGTGGGAAAACTGTGTTTTTCTGCAGAGGAGCCTTGACCCATCTCTGGCAACTGAATCTGTGGGGAGTTGGTGGGACGAGGCTGCTGCAGCTCCTGCACTTGTCTGAAGGCAGCTCTTCACCTGGCAGTGATGTGGAGAGAGTGTAGAGTCAGGGTAGGGAACTGCTCTGAGTTGGAAAAGTAACCACGCTGGGAAGGTTAATAAAGGAGGGATGGTCACCAAGGAGATCTTCGTCTTATCCTTATGCAAAAAAAAAGTGCAAACATCATGTGTTCATAGAAAGCATGGCTAGTGCTTCACAGGCTCAGCAAGAAACTTTGCAAGCCTGTACATCCAGGCTCTGTACAGCAGTATCTCATAGCTGCTTCCACATATTCTCCTTTCTGCCTCTAAGCAATGCTGAGAACACAGAAGAAAAAGAGTTTAAATATCCCAGCTGACAAATCAAATGCAAACATGAGAACATCATTTGCTTCATCTTCCTAACCTAAAGACAGGATTCCTGCCATGAAAGTGCATGAAACAACAAACACCTGATTTGCTTGCAAGGCCCTTTTGCAAGAAAGAGGACGTGCCCTTTCATCTAGAGCATCCTGGGCTCTGATGTACAAATCCCTGTCTCTCTGTGAGCAGTGCCATTTCCAGGACAAAGCTCACTTTGGCTTGTGACTAAAAAGAAACACATCCAAGCTGATATCAGGAGGTGTTTTCATCCCTGCACATCCATCAGGACTCTGGTTTCCAGCCTTTCTTTGCAGCATGTGCCTCTGGAATAAGCTGCTGGCTCAGGGTGGTGGGTCAGGGTCAGACAGGCAGGATGGGCACAGAAAGAAAAGGTCAAAAGGGACCAATTCAAACCATTTTGAGCTATAAATTGAAATGAAAGGCAAAGCTTATGGCCCCGGTCCAGGAAAGTATCGCTCATCAGGAAAGCCCTTTAGGATGTGAGCGTGGGGGTTGTCTTTCCTGAGTCGGGGTCTGATGATGCTTGAAAGGCACAATCAGCTGAGCATTTCCCCACTGCATGTAAGCAAAAGCCTCTCTGGACAGAGTATCACACAGGATGCTAACTGTTTTCCAAATCCTTTCTTCTCACTATTCATGGTATAGTACTATTTCAGGCTCTTTTCTTAATTTAGACTTTAAAAAAACCCTATTACTGTTTTCAGCATGCTCAGACCCTCTTGCAAGTGCTTGTTGCTCCAGCATTTGAATGTGTCAGACCCCACACTCAATGCCACTTGCTTACAATCACTTGCTCACACTGATATTTTTTAAACCTTGGAAGCAGTCAAATTATGATTCCAAAAGCTCCCTCTAATAAAACCGTGCTTTCTGATGCAAATTTAAGACAAAAGCAAGACCTTCTGTCATCTTTCCTCCTTTTCCAAGTGTCTTAGTATGATGAGAACCAAGGCTGGTGGTGGGTTTTTTTCTTCCCTACATTTCCTTGAATGTAAAATCGTGCATGGAATGATCCACACACTGTGGCACGAGTGTTCAGCTGCTGCACTGTGTATCTCTGGTCAAAGGTGACCACACTCAAAAGGAAGAATATGAGGTCTACCACCAAACTACCTACCAGACCTAATCTGTTAGTGCATTAACTCTAGGGGCTGTGGCTGCAATGCAGTGAATGCAAACTTCTCCACTGTACCTGCATGGGGAGTCAGAAGAGCTTCCCCAGGATGTTTCTGGCAGCACCTCAATCACATACCACCCAGTGGCACAGCCAGGAACTGTATTTCCCAGTTATTTGGGAATGCTTCCTGGGTGCAGTAATATATCCTTAAGCGGTATTTTGGGAGGGATCTTCCTTTCCCTTCTGGATTCAGCTCAGAATGTATCTAACTTCCACTGTGTTTTCTGATAAATGGTAGCTCAAAAGCAGCCTTTATGAACTGCCATAAAAACCTGCCTGTGAAGCACATGCTCCTCCTTGCTAAAGTGTAAAGGCACACTAATAAGATACAAAGGGAAGGCTATAAACATGGGCTAGGTATGGCTGTCTCTGAGTTTAAAGCCATGAAGGACTGTTTGCTAGGAATGCATTTTCACTGACATCATGCAAAATGAAATGAAAGACATCATTAGCATGAAAGCATCTCAGGGCTTGACTGTTGGCCATTGAACTCAGCACAACTTTTGCCATCAGCTTTAAAAAGTGCAGAGGAAGACCCCAAAGGAGACCCAGGAGCCTGCTGTTGTCATAGCTCAGGGACAGCTTTGCATGTGCTGCTACATGTGCCTAGACTTTCCTTGCACAGGATGTGGCCAGAGCATTTTCTGCTTGAAGGACTGGACAGGACCCAGGAGATCTGATTTCAGGTTTTATTTCTGCCAGGGATGCTCTGTGAGACCCTGGGAAAGTCACTTCATGTGGGTGTCTGTCCCCAGCCACACACCACAATCACTTCTGGTCTCCAGCTGGACTTCTAGCAAGGGAGGGCAGAAGATGTTTAGGTCAGAGTGCTCTCCATGCTTTGCCAGACAGCTGATACCTCTGTGCTGCAAAGGCACTGATATTTTCGGGTATAAATCTTTTTTTCAGATGGGGTAAAAATGTTGTTTTGCCTACTTGATTGGATAGTGCTCTGAGCTGCACCTCCCCAGGAGCGAACTGTCCCCACCTCTTATGAGGACACTTCATCCTCAGTAATCTAATATGGACAACAAATATTAGTATGAGAAAAGTCTGAAGGCTGCTCTTTACCATTACCTGGACATAACAGATGGGTTTAAAATAAAATTCATATTCTCTTCACCTTCCCCTGAACAGTAGCTGGTATTTGATATCGAGAGATTTTTCCTGTTAAATTAATCAGAAGTCGTCAAGTTCTAGGTAATGTCTGGGTTTTTTTTTGGGGGCTGGCTTCAGAATTAATATCGGTGAGTTTGAAAAGGGTATACATTTTTCATTATGTCAGATGAAAAGAACATCCTTCCTATTTGTATGATAGTGCAATAAAAGACATCACCAGTGACTTCAGCTCCTGGGTAATTTTTTACTTGTCTATCTGGTTCATTTGGCTTTGATCAAACAAAGACTAAAAATACTGTGGCATTTTACTACTTCAAAACTCAGACATCCATCGAGTTTCTCTTTCTGAGGGAATACTAGAAAGTCCTGTGTATTTGAGCTGCCTGAACTCTGCAGTTGTTGGATGAGGACCACTGTCACCAAGCGACACATTTCTGCAGCATTGTCTCGTATGGTATTTACTGCAGCCCACCCTGGTCCTGCCACAGCCAATGCACAGTGGGGCTGAATCAAGGGGTAATGGAGTGGGGGTAGTTGCAGTGCCCCAGTTTTACTGCCCAGACATTTGTTTTCCACCAGAGGAGACCAATTGCAATGTCAGAAATGGAACAGGCTTCTTGGTACTTGGCCATCCCCACCACTTGCCTGACTCTAATTCTTCCCCCATGCTGCCTGCCTGCTTTTGTTTTTTGCTTTCTACCTTCTTGCCTCGCTTATCTTCAACCACTTCCCCTAATCCCACTCACTTCTCTATCATTCTTATTTATATTCCTCCTTTGTCTCCAAAATCAATGGCAAAGTTCTTAACTCTTGCTGCCTGAACTTCCTTTCCTTTATCTGGCTTCCTCTCTCTCTGCAGCTTTGCGTTCCTACTTCTCCTCTCTCCACCGTGCATTCATTCAGCCTTTTCTGCAATGACTCTTCGTTTTTCCTTCCCTTCACTGCTGGCTCTCCACTTTCCCCTTAGCTCCCCTTGGCCCAGTGCCTTTCCCAGCTTGCAGGGCTCTCCAGCCCTCCACGCATCCCTCAGTGCTCAATGACAGCCCATCTCCAAAAGCTCTTTTGCTCCACAGTATCTTATTTTCCCCTTTCCTTTCAGACCTCTAAGACTTTCCACAGCTTTCTCATCAGTCACTCTACCAGCATTGCCACCTGAACCTCTGCTCCCAGGTGCGTGCCTGTATCTGTACCTGCCCCTTCAAAACACTTTTGCCTTCATCTTCAACTTTGCCATCCTCACCTTAAAACCACCTCGATTTCCGCAGTGAAGCTTTCCCTCCTCATGAAGCCTTCCCTGCAACCCATCCTCTTTCTTCTCACCATTAATTATCCCCACTCTGTCCCTCATCTAAACCGCTCTCCATCTCTTGCCTTTTTTAGGCTGTAAGTGCTTTGGGACAGGGAACATGGATCATCTATGTTTATAAAGTGACTGGTAAATTCTGTGACACTGTATAAATATTTCCTTTATTAATTACAGTCTCGAGCATGAGACTTTACTTCAGAAAAGGTTTGTAGAAAGGAAATACATATTTTGGCAGCATCTCACCGAGTGTGTTGACCTCACTTTCCACTTTCCCTCCCAGCCCAGGAAGGCGCACACCACAGCGATTGCTATCGTTGCAGCAGACACACAGACCTTCCTCTGCATGCAGGAGATACAGGCCGGTCTGTTCACCTCCTGTTTGTCTCCACATCATCACAGACCGATTACGCGATAACATTTTAAGTGAGGGTGACATTTCCTACACCTCAGCTCCTACAATTAGATCTGAGTGTCAGAGAACATCATGTCGGCGCAGGTAAGGAGAAGGGAGGCATTAATCTTCCCCAGCAGCACCAGTGCTGACCGTTTGTCAGGGCTGGTGTTACATTTCACTTCATTCATTCACTTGACACGAGACTTTCTGCGGTGCTAAAGCTTTACTTGGCAGCAGGGGCCGTTTGAGAACCCATCTTGTGGATATATCCTCATCTGGCTAACAACTCGCTTGCGTGCACCTCTCTCATATGATGTATCACAGTGCTACTGAGTCTGAAAAAAACACCTTCTTTGGAGGGGAAAAGGTGTCTCTGGACTCTCAAATAGGCAAACCACTTTTTCTCCTTTGAGTCTCCAGGAGAAGTGTGCACCCGTCAGCATGAACAGCTGCTGCCTGCCGAGGAGAGCTCTTGCAATGCACCAGGCCTGTTCTCCTGCTCTTATATCCCTCAGCTGGCGCCGCGTTTGCTTTTGCATCCACATTTTGGCAACTTGCATCGTCTTAAAAGCTGTTGTTGCTTTGCAAGCTCAGGTCACACGGTGTGGGTTAACTGCGTGCAATACGGAGAGCAGAGAGATTGAGCACACGGGAAAAGGCAGGGAGGAGCCACATGCCCTTGCCAAAAATGCTAGAAAGAAATCCTGCCCCGGGCAGCACAGCCTGCTCTCGATACTGCCCAGGCTCTTCTTTCAAACTTTCCCACTTCTCTGCACAGTTTGGTCTATACATCCGTGCAGACGTTTCCATATCATCTTTACACTCACATATTTATAATCATTTTCTTTTAAGGGAAGCAAATTAGATTTCGTCCATAAAAGACACTTTTTATTACTGTGATTATCTCTACGTTAGAAATGGTACCAGTTAGAACTATAAATATCTAAATATGTTCCAAAAGATCACCTGCCTTACCCAAATGACACGTGTGTGACACGTGGAGAGGCCTCACTCCAGTGCTTGCTCTATTGTCTCATAAATGAGTCTTAATGAAATATTGACTTAGTGCTGGCACCGTTTCAAGAGGTTGCTTGCACCTTACCCCAAAACGGCGTAGTATCAAATGCCTAATCAAAGCATAAATCATCACAGACAAACAAACAAACAAACAAATAATGTTTGATTGCTTTGCAATCTGAGAGTTTAACAAGGCTTTCCCAAGTGGGGTCCTAGAAGCGAGGTAAGCCCGAATTGACAGCTGCTCAGCTGGAAACTGTAATGATCGGGACTCAGCATGAAGAAAGTACACACGAGCTGTGATTTTAAAGAGCTGCTGATGCCTCAGTGCAAACTCTTATCTTAGAGTGATTGTTCACTCTGAATTGAGCCCATCAATACCTGTGCCTTAGTGCAGAAGAAATACATATACTAATTTGATCTGTGTGTTTTATTCACCTTCCTTTACAGATTTCCTCTAGAACACAGATGAATAATGAAATGATGATATTAAACGGTGCTGCAAAAGTCAAAGGCAAAGCCGTCTGAGAGCCGTGGAGGGACTCATGGTGCCAAGTGACTCTGTAGCAAAAGAGCAGATCGAATTCAATTCTGATAAGCTCAAAGGGAAAAACCCCCAGCCTCTGCTCTGTATACTCACTGATGAGCTCTTCTTCAGCTATTACCACTCAGGAAAGAGATCTAAGGGCCACTGCTGATAGTTTGAAGACACATCAGTCAAAGCTCGTAGGCAGCCAGAAAGGTAACTGGAATATTATAGGCATGTGTGCCTGAAAGCTCATTTAATTTTTCCAGCGATATAACATGGTGTAAAAAAAAAGGTGTTACATTTGTCTAGGAGCCCTGTTCCATCTGGATGCTTAGGCCATCACAACTGCAGCAAAACGCCACTAAACCAGACAACATCGCCATGCCGCTATATAAATTCACGTGTGCTCATCTCCTGGATATCGTGTGCAGTTCTCCCTCAGCTTAGAAGAAGAGATGATTGAAGGGGAATGTGATAAAGGTCTGTAACAGCCCGAGTGGCAGGGAGGAGGTGTGAGGGAGGCGATTATGCATTACTCAGTTTAAGAATAAGCGAATGCCAGATGAAACTTTTGAGCAGCGGGTAAAGGAAATACCGGGTACCCCTGTTTGCACATCAAGTCTACTTAAACTGTGGAACTTGTTTGTCTTGGTGCATCAATACTAAACAAGAAAAGGAATGGATTTGAAAGGGATTAAACAAATGTACATAGGAAAAAGGTCCAAAGGATGGATTGCGCCTCTTTCTGCCTCTAGTGACCCTGCACTGAGCTGTAATAACTTGTACCTCCTCCTTCAGTATTCTCACACCTCCTTCAGTGTCCACACATGCTGATTACTCAGTGCTCTTTAATCTCTTTACAGCTTCTATGTTATGTAGCTTCCTGCTGGTCACTCGAAGAATATGATCAGATATGGAGAATATAGAACCATAGAATGGTAGGGTTGGAAGGGACCTTTAGATGTGTGACATTATGGCCTCAGCATGCCACATGCATGCAAGTACAGCAATTATAGATGCTGACACATTTGGTGTCATAGTGTTTTATTCAAATCAGTTTCTCCTGCCAGGTGACCCTGGTGTCACAGGGCTGTCAGAAGTATGCTTCCTCACTGGCTTTGTCTTCCTTACAAACCCTTCTTTATCCCATGGCTGCAGAGACTAAGCTGCCACCTGGCACCGTCACTACCAGGAAAACAACATTTATCTATTTGTGTCTATGAACGATGCCCACAGCAAAGCTTTGCCCCATTTGTCAGTCTCACTCATGTGTTGGGCCCTGCCTCTCGGGTGGCTGGGAGTGCTGGGGACAGGGGCCTGGCCATGCGCTGCTGGCTGGGGAGCAGCAGCACTGGTTAAAGCCAATCTCTGCCTGGGCAGCTGCTGGAATTTTAGCCAAGAAAAAGCGACCGTGGGATGTGGGAAGCACAGGCCTTGTGTTCAGCCTCTCCACAGCTGCTGCCCTTATCACTACAATTATGTTTAAGATTTTGCACAGTGTAGGATAAGCAGCTTTAAGTCATCTGCATGCAACCACAAACAGGGAGTGTTAAAATCAGGATTAGGGCTGGGGTCTCCTTGGCTTCACTCCTGTACTTACTTAGTCCGTGGTTCACTGTGCAGAGGAACACAAGTGTGGGCTTTCACCTAGGATTTAGTCCAATGTCCTGGAGCATGAGATTAAAAGTCTCTTCCAAAATTACTCCTCATTAGCCTTCCATAATATTCCTCCTGAATATTCTCATATCCACAGGTCCCTCCTGGTGCTGAGCTGGGAGGGCACACCCACGCTGACCAGCCTCCTTCCCTCCCCAGGAAAGATTTTCCTCATTTAGGGCCACCCCACACAGCTCCTGTTCCTGACAGTGGGAGTTGTGTACGCATCTAAGAAGAGAATTTGGCTACAGAACAGTATTTTAACTACTATATTTAACATATTGTATTATGACATTCACAATATTTCCCCCAAAGCTCTGCTCAGATTGAGGAGAAGCGACTATCTGTGTTATGCTGGCCCTTTTTCCTCGTTGATTGACAGTGAAATTAAATCAGTTCATTGCTTGTATGTTGCATGCGACTAATTCTGCTCAGCATGGTTGAGCAATAGCTTATTCTACTAGACACCCCATGGACTTCCCCAGAGCCTCTCACTGGGAGGGAGGGCTCATCCTGAATAAGGCCGGGGGATCTGTCTCTGCATTTGAATGAAGATCTTTGTCACTAGAGAAAGTTAGGGGGCTGGGGTTTCGTTCTGTTTTGGGAGAGATTGTCTGGGTTTCTGTGGCCGTGTTCAGTCACTTGGATGTAGTTCCGTGGTGCTGGATTGGGATAACATTTACAGCAAAATCTGTTTCATTTGATGTTAATTACTTAATACAAATTCAGTTATTATGCCATGCCCCAGTGGCACACAAACTGCTCAGCCATAAACAGATGAAAGACTACTTCAGGGGCAAACCACTAATGTCTGGAGACGTGAGTCAGATGACAGAGTCTTGGAGAGGAGGAGGAGAAATCTACATCCAAGAGTAACTGAACACATCCCTTTTAATCTAGAAACAGGAGATACATTTCAGGAGATGAATTAACCTTCTGAAATGTTTGGTCCTGTGGGCCTCAGAAGAATAAAGCAGTGTGCACAATTTTGTAGGCAAGAAACAGTTCAGTGGGACAACCCTCCTTCCCTATCCCCCAACTTCAAAAACAAAAGCATAGGAGTGCATTAATTTCCCTGGAGTCCTTTGGAACTGTTTGGACCATTCTACTGTTATTTATCCAACCTTTTAGAGCAAACTGTCACCATAGGAAACTTCCCTAAATCCAAAGCCTGAGCTATGTCTTAAATGTACAACTAGAGGCAGATCAACATTTTGCTGGTAGTTCTCCAGTGCCTTCAGACAGACACATGATGGTCAGAAATAACTGTGTCTGAACGCCTGAAAGCTCCTTCTGTTGAAAATACAGATTCCAAATCTACATCATTCTCACTGATCTAGTCAGGTTTGGGCTGGATTTCAGTGTTTCATCTTTCTGCTGCCTCAGACCTGGAGCGTGCAGCTTCCCCTGTCCCTGTGCTGCAACAGCCTCTGGCTCTGCAGACAATTCAAGTTCACTGCGGTGTACAGTGGTGTGATCCTTTGATATGGTAATATATAATGATAATGTCTCTAAGGTCCATGAGATACTTTGGGATCCTGAGCATCTCCAGCTGAACCTGAGGATGGATCTTGTCTAAGGAGCACAACATCTGCACAGCACAAGGCTTTGGGTGCTGCAGTCACGTAGCACAGTGTCAATACAGGCTCAAAGTCAATTTTCCAGAAGTAGCTAAGGTGATTTAGAAAACGAAGTGCCAGTCTGGAAGGTAATTTAAGCACTGAAGGCTGTAAACCTGATTGCAAGTCAGTGGCACTGAAGGTGTAATTCATCTTATCTCCCTTAGCTGTCCGCAAGTTGGACAAGGCTTCCTAGGATTCCTCCACAGGCAGCAGAGAGCAGTGGTCCTGACTCTGGGGACAGTTGCAGCTGGGAGCACCCTGGGCAGGGGTTGAGGTTTCCCTTCTGGCACACAGGGAGCCTAGGCATCCAGCTAAGACCAGATATCTGATGTTTAGATAGTCAGATATTCATAAAATAGGGGTTTAGTATTCTAAAATGTAGTGTAGAGTGCAGGTACTAAAAGCAACCCTAAGTCAGATGGTGAGTAACTCCCTGCTGATGTGACTTCAGAGTTTTCAGGCTCCAAGAACAAACCCTTTTCTAGGTCACTGCTATACCCAAAACTCAGATTGCCATGATGTTTACATGTCACTGTTAAGCCAGCAGAATAGGGGTGAGCATTCCCTGGTACAACCTTTGCAGAACTAGGAATCCAAGTAACTCCATGAATTAAGCTGCCAAGTCACATTTCAAATGGCACAGGGTCAAATGTTTTAATAGTTCTCCCTCTGTGCCTTCATTTTCCACCTGCAGAATGGCTCAACCTCCAGAGGACTAAGGACAGCAGAGCATGTTTTAAGGACAATGGAGTGCTTGGCAGTAATGGGACACGTACCCCTTGGTGATGGAAACCACCGAGGTCTTCAAGGTAGATCCAGCTTTTAGCCAAACCCTTGGGGAACTGCCAATCCCAAAGCCCAGCAGACACCTCAGGCACCTGAGAAGCCGTAGGAACTCTTTTAATGTCTGTCCCTGTAGCTGTACCGCCTGTCACTGCAGTTCACGAGAGACAACTAATCAATAACTGTGCAACCAAATAGGCACATCAAAATAAAATCCATTAAGATGGCAGAGGTATTTACTTGTTGTATTTACACCACGGAGAGTTGCACTGTCAGTCAGTGCTTCCCCTTCGCAAGATAGAAGCAATTTGTGCAGACTGATCCCAGTTTTCTCATTAATATGTAAATGAGGCATGCCAGTTGTTAGGTTAGAAGAAAGCTGTCATGTTTATTGTGACAGATTTAATGGATGTGTTTGGATTGTGCATTCAATGTGTTTTCAAGAGCATGTCTTATCTTTGTTTAGGCAGTAAATCAAACATGTAAACAACAATTCATTAGCATCTGTCAGAAGCTCAAAGCTACATTGTTATAGTTGAAAATCTCCCCAGAGGTGAAAAAAAGTATATCTGACTTATTCCAGATTAGTTTGAATATTTTCTTTCTGTTTACCAACTTGTAAGTAATAATTGAGCCGTGGAATCGGTGCACTCGGGTAGCACTAGGGGTCAGGCAGCAACCAGCCACACGCCGTGAGTCCAGAGATGGGCTAGAAACCACTGGCCACAGATGGAATGGTGGCCACCTGCCTCTGCCATCATGGAGGCTCAGCCAGGGCCATGCCCAGCCTTGGAGTGGTGGCTGTAGGATGCCATTGAATGCCTTGGAAGGAGAAATCTCCATCTGGGCTGCTGCAGCTGCAGCCCATGGCTCAGCTCCAGCAGCTCAAGACCGACATTGTCAAGTGGCAACTTTTGGTGTGGGGTGAATGTGCTATTTGGGAGAAAAAACTCGGATTTGGAAATCTGGCTACAAGTGGTCTCCCAGAGAGTCAAAGTTGGATTTGCTGGAGCAGGGGAGGGCTGGAACTTGAGACTCCCACTGACAGAACCTCTGTCCCTGTCCTGCTCTTTTCAACAGCCTGAAGATAAACACTCTTCATAGGATGCCTTCATCAGATACCTCAGTGTGCTAAACCTTATCACAGACCCATGAAAGAGGAACCATTGCATCCATTTAACTGATGGCTCTGTGGAAGGATAAATAATTTGCCCAAAGACATGATGACAACATGGCTGGGAGGAGTAAAGTGGGGTGTAAAATCGTAGCAGGACTCCAACCCTTATTCTCATGGCCTCACATTACTGTTGTTTTTAGCTTCTACTAGCTGATGACTAACGGTTTTTTTAAAAGCTGTTTGTGCCTAGATGAGTTTGATTCTCTGGAGACTGGAAATATCAGCCAGAGCTGGGCATTGTGCAGTCAGAAATTGGCTAAATCGTGTCACATAGCCCATGACTTCTGTCCTGCTAAGTTTGGGATCACCCTAGCACTGATTCCACTTTTTGCAGTTGTCTGTGAGACAGGTTAGTAGAAAGAAATAAAAGCCAAGTTCACTTGTGACCTTCCACAAACACAGATCTTCAGTGCTGAAATGCTACTGTATTAACTCACTCTTCCATCCCAAGACTCTGTGCATTTAATAGAAATAATAATAATAATTTGGAAAATGGTACTTAAGAACCTGTAATTACAGTGCATCAAATATTTATGATTTGTAATCAACCTGAAAATGTTCCCTTATCTACACAGCAAAGTGTGATTTCTTCCAGTGAAGTGACTAAATATCTTTTTTAACCTGCCATGATTAAGGCCAGGATTTATGCCCAGGTACCTTGGGCAGAAGTGGAGCAGTTCGGTTTGCAAGCACTAAGAGAGACGGGTAAGGTCTCTATGGGTGGTGGTTTTCCCTTCCCATATGTACAGGAGGTACATGGTAGAGGACAACACAGAGAAAAGGCAGGGAGCAAACTCCTCAGGGCAAAGGCTGTCTCTGTGGACATACGGTGCGAGGTGGTTTCACCTACCAGCACATACCGTGCTGCAGTGAGGGATGCTCACCAGCCACGCAGGTGATCCACAGTTTCTTTAAACCCATTGTTTTAAACCCAATTGGGCTATTAAGCACAAATATCTTCCTGACCTTCTGCCTTCTCCTGTCAGGTTTGTGACAAATCTGATCTTTGGAGACCTTGGGGCAGAGGGGCAGAGGGGAACCTGAGAGCTGCTGCTGAACCCTCAGCCCCCGTGAG
The DNA here is from genome assembly GCA_013401255.1 of Urocolius indicus. Lineage (NCBI taxonomy): Eukaryota > Metazoa > Chordata > Aves > Coliiformes > Coliidae > Urocolius > Urocolius indicus. Next base: position 208,641 of record WBNH01007034.1, read on the forward strand.
TCCACCGAAGCCCATCGGGCCAACGCCAGACTTGCACTTATTCAACTTCCTTCCTCCAAAGGAACTTACAATTTAATCAGAACTTCTTAATAGTACATGAATTCTAAATGGCAGTCATTTGTTGCAGCTAGCCCCAGGCTCTTCTGTCTGTTAGAAATATCTGTGTGATTTCTTCCTTTTAGAGTTTACGTAAATAAAATAAAATAAACTTTTACAAATAACATTTGCCACTTAATGTTCTCAGCCAAAGGATCTATCTGAGGAAATAGAAATCCTTCCTTACAATTCATCTTCAGGATGTAGTTTCAGTTTCTTATAAAGTAATAATGAATGTACCACAGATAATGTTCCAATAGTGCAAATGAGAGGAGCGTATAATCAAAATGATAATGGTGGGTATTGTACGGCTGCTATAATAAAATCTATCCCTCTATGAAAATAATATCTCAAGGCAACAGTCTGTCTGATTTTTCTAATAATTGTACAAGTGAGAACAGGGCACCAGGCAGCCAGAGAAACAAAGGTGCTGTGGTGGTTCATTAACCAGGCACTGCCCCAACAGCCTGTCCTGCCCGGTCAAGGGTCTCTGCTGGATTTTAAGAGAGGAATCAGCTGCTCAAAAGAAAGAAATAAAAATCCATACTAGAGGCAGCCCACATCTCAGGCACAGGCAAGATTCAGATTAAGTCAGACAAATGGTGTGCATTTTGTAGAATCATAGAATCCTACAATGGTCTGGGTTGAAAGAGACCTTAGAGATCATCTAGTCCCAACCTCCCTGCCATGGGCAGGGACACATTCTGGTAGCCCAGGTCGCTCCAAGCCCCATCCAGCCTGCTTTTGGATACTTCCAGGGATGGAACAGCCCCATTTGCATGCCTAACAGGTTCTGCCTGCACAGGCAGCACCATTCAGAGGAGGACATGGGCTTTCCTCTGGCAGAGGTTACCAGCCTTGCAAAGCTCCTGCTGGGTTTTATTCTTTCGTCTTGGCCAGACTTCTCCAAGTGACCTTCCTCATGACAAGGGAACCCGTGGCTCTCCCTGGTTTTGAGGTTTCTCTTCTAGAGGTTTCTCTCCACCCAGGTGGACCTCGGCGTTCCTCACCTGTTTGTGTCCCTGTAGCCTTTCGTGTGTTGTTCCGCAGTGCCTGGGGACAGTGGCCCGTGTTGCTGACTGTTTGGGGCCCATTAGAAACATTTGTGTACATACATAATTACTGCATTTTAAAATGCAACTGCCTGCCTTTGGGGCCACCAGGCACAGCACATACAATCTGTCATGTCAGCTCTCATTCACTTCAAGGCACTTTTTTCTTCAAGGAAATTACCATGCCAAAACTACGCTCGGAGTACTCACGGCATCAGAGCTGCCTCTCCAGCCAGCAAAGCCAACTCAACAGCACAGGCAGTGCTCTGGGTTAAATGTCCTGAGCCAGACTTTTTGCTTTCACCCAGCCTGCTTAGCTTGTTGTTCTCTGTTGTCTTCAGTGCCTTACACATTTGGCTGGGGCCTCACCTGGCACCGCAGCAGTGCCGGTGAGCTGCTGCACGGCCGCTGCCATCCCGGTGGAAATAGGACAGGGAGCAGGGAGAGCGGATCCCTGGGGGCGTGGGAGGCATTGCGAGGAGGGGATCACGTGGCTGGAGGACTTCAGCAGCCTGGGCTTATTTTCAAAATTAGGATCTTAATCTGGAAAGTGGATCCAATCTAGCCTGCTGTATTGCTTCCATCCGTGGCTGCCGTGCCCCGGCAACAGGGTTTGTGTTTGGGTTTCCGTGGCACGGATTAGTCAAGTGACTCGGACGTGTAGTTACATGTGTGTGCCCTTAAGTGAAGAATCATTTTCATTCTGCTCTCTGTATGCTTCTATACTCTGGTAAACACGTATTCCTGCTTTCATTACGCTCTAGTGTTTGATTGCTGAGCTGTGTTAAAGCATCATTACAATACTTTACAGTACTCAGATGGGAAGTATCATTAGCATCTGCTTAACAGCCCTGCATGGCACACTGCACGTGCATGTCCACCTTTCCCTAGCCCTCGGGGCTGGGCTGAAGGAGTTCCCATGCATGGGAGAGCTGGGCCAGCTGCAGGCTGCACGCTATGCACAGGGCTATCCTGGGCCAGCTCCAGCAAGGCTCTGGACCCAGTGCTACCTGGGACCACGTTTGAGCCAGGGCAGGAGTAGAAAATATGACATTCCTGCTGTCCTGGGGCTGTGTGCATCAGGAGGCACCTGAAGAATTTATTTATGGCACGTGAACTGCAACCAAAGAGCCACCTTCAAAAACTAAGAAGCCACTTAACTGAAAACTAAGTGCTGCTCAGCTGCAATGGCAGCGACAAGGAGTAATATCTTGACACAAAGAAAAATGGAGTATGGCAGTAAAGAGAGGATGGAAATGGAGAGTTACAGCTCAAACTCCATGCAAAACTCATCACATTTGTTATACACATAGGAAAAAGGCAACACAGACAGATACAGAGGCTATCTGGGAAAAACAAAAGCATCTGGGCTCACCCATTTGTCTCACACAAAGACAGAGACACACAGAAAAAGCCATTAGAGCTTTTGAAAGATTCTCAGATGGCAAAGTGGCTTATGCTAACACACTTCAACATCATATTTATAGCTTAGAAAGACTGGTTTCACAGTCCAGAAAACAATTATGGGTTACATCTGTTGGGCACAATAGGTTTGTCAGAGAAGAAATAACTTCTAACGGGGATTGCTCGAGTTCCTTTTCCTATACGCTGAAAACCCCTAATCCCACAACTTCAGGAGAGGCCTTTCTAGTTTAAACAAACAGGAACAACTTGATTTGAAAGAAAACATGAAGCCTTTTCTGAAGCTAAGAGAACACCTACAAACACCATGGAAGGGCAGCAAATATGAATCAGAAAGTTATAGAGGTGAAGTAAAGCAAAGTAAAAGTGAAAAGCTATGCAAAGCAACGAGGCACACAACCAAAACGATGGCCAGCACAGCAAAGAAAATTACAGCACTTTTAAAGCATTGGTAAACCAAAATACATTTCTAACAATAGTATTTACCTTGTTAAAGGAAAACATCCACCTGTTTGAAGGCAAGCACAACATTTCAGTTCATGTTATTATCTGCGAATCATCACTAATGATGCAGAAAGTGCAAAGCTTTGAGCAGCCGTGGCATGTCTGTGCTTAGAGAAACGGCCAGGTGATGTGCTCATAAGACAGTGGCTTGATGAAACTTTTCTTTCCAACAGCACTCCAGAAGAATATTAAACACTACAAGTAGGCAATTTATAACCAGCGGGTTCAAAAATCTGCATTCCTGCATTTTCAAACAGACAAGGTGGATTTTCCACCAGCACTTTTTTTTCCCCTGCAGCTCTTGGCACATTCACCCTTCTCCTCCTGCCACTGGGGCTTTTGCCACTTGCCTGGAAAACATCAGTGATATGTTTTCTGCTTCCCCAGAGCTGCTTCTGCCCTGTGTTTTCCCAGGGACACAGGCAGATCCACAGTCCATCATCTGCATTTCTTAGAGCCTTTAAGGACTGTTAAAGAGATCCCTCTGCTTTGGTACAGCTCCAAGCTACAGCTACAGCCTCCAAGCCTGGTGATGTTATGTGCTGCTTCATCAGCACAGCACAGAGTCACCCTTCCCACCTCCTCCCTAACCCTGCATACTGGCAGTAGGAGCACATCTGCCCTCACACACGTCTGCCCTCACACACCATAACAACTTGCCTGGCTTCCAAACTTCAGACTAATTCAGAAACAAAAGCCACATTAGACTTGTTAGAAAGATGACAAGCAAATGCTTACAGTGAAAGCCACAAAATCAGAAATATAAAAGGAGGATTAAGTTGTTAATCAGGTTGAATCATTTGGAAAAAGAGTGGAGAGAATGTTCTGATGAAAAAGATGACTCTGCCATATAAATTAATCTTTTGTACAGGAAGAAATGAAAGTCATTAAATGTCATTGTCTTATTTTAAAAGCAGCAATATCCTGTCTGATTGCAAGTACTTAAAGCGGGATGATTAAACAGAAACCTTATCTTCAGTGTTCCAAGGAGAAAATTGGAGAGAAGTTATCCAATTATGGATAATAAAGAACGGGGAAGTATGCAAGCAGAGGAACTTGGTGAGGTAAGTTATGGAGGAACACTAGGCAATCAATCCCACCGACACGCAGGCATAAACAAAAGGCTGTCTGCCCCATGTTACACGACATTTCACAGCTTTGGGAAGCCTTTGAACCACATACTTGCTTGGGATTTTACACTTTTGTAAGCCCTCTTCAGACCTCTATAAAACAATAGCCTAAGGCACTTGTAAATACTAATATTCTGTTTAAACATCTGGTTACTGTAAAATGGGATTGTCTTTATTTTCAAACAGGAGTTTACAAGCAGATTATCAGCTGCTGGCTGGCTGGCTGTTGCTTTACACTCTCCAGCAACCCACTCTGCACAGGCACGTTGCTCTGCCTGAATGGCATTTTCCTATATTGTCAGTGAAATTTTAAGTACAAACAGTAGCTCACATGGCAGGGAGAACGATATGATAAGGGTCTTCTCTTTCTGCTGCAGATATCCATACGTCCATAAGCTCTGAGTGCCTCATGTCTTTAATATGGTTATTCTTGCAGTGGCTGTGTGAGTTGGCACAGATGACCGTCCCCCTTCCCTGCACAAAGGGGCTGTGAATGGGGACAATACAAAACAACCTCTCACAATGTAGCACAAACAGTCGAGGTTTAGATCTTTGGCCAAGAATGAAGCTTTGCATACCTAATTCAAGAGAAAGGTTCCCTTTGCCCCGCCAAGGGAAAAAGCCCTTTGTCTGCACAGGACCTCCTATTGCTGTCAGGAGAGGCGGGAAGGAAGGAAGAAGTCTTGTGGCTCTGGCCACAGTTCCAGCAGGTTTACAAGCACAGTGTGGAAAACTATGGCGAGTTCAAACTCAAGTTGCTGCATTCTCAGATGGTCTTGATGCTCTTTGGGAGGTGACCTGGATGGAAGGAGGTACTGATGCCTGTGCCTACGAAGGCATCAGAGCCTGCCACCAGAGCATCTGGTTTGAGAGCCTGATCAGTGAATGGGTATGACTCCTTATGGATGGCAAACACAAAACTTTTAACCTTCACACCTTCCTTAATTTAACCTTGAAATGATGTGACTTCAACTCTTACTTTTTTCTTTCATTGTGTAGGCAGCTTGGGCTAAACATAACCTGCAGCAGCCAGGGAGCCCCCAGGGAAGGGAAGCCAGCCCCCAGCGTGCCCCCCATGGCATGGCCCTTTTTCCATCTACTACCCACGGTGGCACAGCCCCTGCACAAGCACTGGCTGGGAAAAAAAGGGAAGGTTAAGTCGTGGGGTTTTATATCTGTGCAGCTGTTCTCAGGCTCTGTATCTGATGCATTTGGCAAGTAAATAACTAGATCTGAAAGTGGAACAATGTACCTGTCAGGGGGTTAGCTTCTATGGGAAATTCGCTCTTTAGTTGAGAAAGGGAAAATTACTCTTAATGAATTCAAAGACGCTTTAAAACAACCCCCTAAAAAAAGAAATTGGTTTTCAAAGTGCACTTAGTTACATATAATTGATGTCATTAAATGGATCTTTTGCAGAATTGTTATTTATGTAAAGAAATTACCAGGCATAGGACTCTATGTTTTCATCTTTTGAGTTGGTGATCAGGTAAAAAGTACCTTCCAAATTTAAACTTGCAGTAAGAGGCAACCTGAAGCTCAGCTCTGGCAGCCTGGCTGTCTGGAGATATTCTGGCTGAGTAGAGAGGATAACACTTCATAATCTGGTACGACTTAAATCTCCTCCATGCCAGATAAGACAGCGAAGGGAGAAAATCAAATCAGGTTTCAGGGAGAGTTATCACACTTCTTTGTACAAATTTGTATCTAAATCTGCAAACTGAGGAGCGTGTTTAAAACCTCTTAAGAGCGACACACAGGAGGAATGCTGCCTCTCCCTGATGCTTGTAAACCATGGTACCGTGTTACACACCGAGTCCCCTTCTTCAGCTGGCTGCCCAAAACCTCTGATGCCATTTAGATGGTGTTCCCTTCCCCATCTGCATGTGCCATTTGGTGGGAACCAGGCTGCCAGAGTCTCAGCAATGGCGCAGAGATTCTTCCGAGCCACTTTCATGATCAGAAACCCCCTTTTTTTTTTCTAGACTAAAAGACATCCATCATGGATATGCTACACTCACAGATCCTGGGACATCTGTTCTCTAGCTCGTCTTTTCAACCAGGAGGATATGATTTTACGATGCAAATGTTTCCAGATCCATTTGCTGGCTGTCATGCTGCAGTGGTGCTGGGGCATTTGCTGGAATAGCCACCGCCTTGATTTTTACGAGCGAGCGGAAATCTTGGACAGGAGCATGGATGTATTCCTTCCCCCAAGAGCTAAAGTGAAAGCTTTCATCTTGAGCCGTCCTTCTCCTCTTCCAGACCCTCATCCGAGACAGTCGCTGCTCAGCTAAAGAACAAACAGATGTTTCTCTTGCTACACAGTATGTTGTTTAATCCCACATCAGGGAACAGTCTGGTGCATTCCCATGCAACTGTCAACTTTGGAGGATATTTTTGCCCTGGATGTGTAAAGAGATGCAGCTGATAATAATATCAGGTTTTACAGCATCCCCAACCCAATAGCCCACAGGATCAGATTCTCCAATGTCACACAGCAAAAGGAATGCAAAATATTGTGCCCAAATTATAGGCACAGAGGTGGAGAGACTGGGCTCTGCTACCAGACTGTGCTTTCAGATGTGTAAATCGTCACATATATTCCTTATGCCGACCTGTGCGTGCAACAACTGTGATTTGGACATTGAAGGGCTTGAGGATCAGCTCCCAAGCTTCAAAGTCCACATGACCGTAATGAAATCTGGGAATAATCAACAGTGAAGAAAGAAATTCCTGGTCCAGACTGGGCTCAAAGTCACGCTCTTCACGTCCTGTGCAGTGTGCAGTTATCAGAAGAGGCAAGCTGTGGTACGGACGTCTCGGTTCTCTGTCTGAAGCTGCTATGCACACACAGGACATGCAGCTGCACCAGCCAAGTCTCCGCTTCACGTGAGGCTGGCTCAACCTTTCCTCACCTTGCCTCAGGAGAAGGTGCTGCCCAGGGCTGTCCTCAGGCACAACCAGCCTCAGTGACCACTATGGCCCTTATCACGTCAGGGCTTTGCACTGGCATGGGGAAGGACTGTCACTCATTCCACACTCAGACCCAGAGGAGACACTGAAGGTCTGTCCTGTCAGCACAATAACTTGCTTTTCTGTGAATTTTCCAAATCAAATTAACAAATGTAACAAACGCAGAGCTGTATCTTGATAGGAAATGAAACCAAGCTCTTCTTCGAAAGCAAACTGCACAACATGAGGCAGGATGATGATCTGCCTGCAGAGTCTGTAATCTCTCTGCAGACAAACAAGGGAGGTATTTCTTGAAACAATCGGAGGGTCCTCGCATTGCTGCCAGGGGGTGGCCGGGGACCTGGCCAAGGGCTGGTGAGGCATCTCACGGCCCCAGCCTGCCACCAACTAACTTCCCTGCACGCTGCCTTAGGAATGCTTTCTCTGGTCAATATTCCCCACCTGTGGCCCATTTCAGTCTGCTTACCACAACTCTTTCCCTTTCATTGAGCCAGGTTGTTTAAAACACCGACTCATCTCTCCCTGCTGACAGTTGCCTGTTTGGGACAGGAGTTTGGATTTGGCGATGCAAAGCTGCTTCTCCCTTCTTCCCAGCCCTGGGTGTTGCTTTGGAAACACCCTCTCTCTCTCTGCCAACCCATTGAATGGCAGCCCATAACCAAGAGTTCAACTCCTCTCTCCTAGCAGCAGGGCCATTAACATCACACAAACTATTATCAGTAGCCCCTACACACTGGACCCACTAAAATCAATTTATCGCCTGAAGTATTTGGCTCATGAAAGGATAGTTTCCTTTTTTCTCTTTTACCTTCATAACCAGGGTTATCTGCTCAAGAATGTACAGAGTAAATGAGGTTGCTGGGCTTGTGGATAGGAATAGATCTTGGTTTTTTTGACTTGCAAAATGAATTCCACTGTGACTTCGATAAAACTTAAGTATGCTAATGTTCAGTCAACCAGTTGTCTATTTATTTCTGTTTATGCCAGCATACCCATTAGCAACTTTTTCTTGTTTTCTTTTAGAATATTAAATGGTTCAAACATATTCTAAAAATTAGTTGATTAGCTTGTTAGGGCACATTTCCACTGCCAGTTCCTTCTGTAGCAAAAGAGAAAATGAAGGTAATTTTGTTTGCAAGGAACGTATGATTGGAAGCTGACTGTTGAAAGATGTGCCATGTCAATGTAATGAGGGAGTGTAATATCTTAGTTTGCATCAATATGGAAATAACTGTGCAGTTTGACAGACCTGATGCTAAAGGCAGCACCAGAGCACTCATTATGCATTCAGCCTCTGATTATGAAAAATAGTGTGTTTTCCTTTAAAGAGGAATACACATTATCAATCAAACCCGCACCAATTATTTCCAAAAGGGATCACAGCTAAACAGGCGTGGGGTCTCTTCAAATATAACTGCACCTGAGAAAACAGACAGATATCAAAGTACACGATAGTTTAATTTCATGACAGTTGAATTAATTAGGCAATATAAACCCTGTCTTCCCATTGGCCCGAGCTTTGCCAGGCTGGTGCCGTGAGTTGCAAGGACTTCTCTTCACTCAGCAGCATCAGTGGATGTGAGTTTGGTGTCATCTGGGCTGCTGCTCCTCACAGCCCTAGTCAGACAGTTACACTAAGGTGTAATTGAAATGCATTTTGCATTGAAATGCAAAAGTCTTCGTGTGGCTGAAATGTCCTGCTAAGGAATAGGGACTTGCCAAGGAGGAGCTTTGCCCTCTCTAATGGCAGAAGGGCTCACAAGGTCTCTTCTTAGAATCGCAGGGTCATTTAGGTTGGAAAACACCTTTAAGCTCATTGAGTCCAATCATTTCCCCAGCATTGCCATAGCCACCACTGACCCATGTCCCTCAGCTCCACAGCTTTGGAATCCATCCAGGGATGAGGACTCCTCCACTGACCCTGAGCAGCCTGTGCCAGGGCTGGACAACCGTTTTGGACAAGAAATTGTTCCTGATCTCTAATCTAAACCTCTCCTGGTGCAATTTGAGGCTGTTTCCTCTTATCCCATTGCCTGTAACTTGGCAGAAGAGACCAACCCTCATCTCGCCACAACCTCCTGTCAGGCAGTTGGAGGGAGTGAGAAGGTCTCTCCTGCCCCCACATCCATGGCAGGTGCAGCCTGGGATCACAGGGAACCCCTCATTTTTATTCTGATGAAGGTAGGGGGTGGCTGCTTTTGTAGGCAGCCCACAGCCACTGCTGGGAGTAGGTTAAAAGAACAACCACCTAACCTGTAAGAAATAAAAAAATGAGCAATGTAACCATGAAAACAGTTCCTGCATGTTAGATTTGGTCTTCGTTTGCCAGTAGGAATTGGGGTCACAGAGTCACTCTTTGGGACAAGAGCACACTTTGGTTATTCTGGCACAGCTTTTTTCTTGTCAGCTCTTTTTCTCCTGTGCTGTTTAAATGTTTGTATGGTCTCCTGGTGTCCACGAGATTCACCTGGGAGAATGCCATAGTATCTTCCTGTCACAGGCAGTTAAAGCTGTTGCTCCAGTCCTTCTCCTGTTCACCTAGTATTTTGCTCCCTTGTCCTCCCTGCTCTCAACACTCTGCATTCGGGTTCTTTAATTTGTAGAGCCCAAAGCACTATGTTGACCCAGGGCCTGTGATAGTACCTATCTGAGCTGTGATCTCTCATGTCTGATTTTCAGCAAATGGCTTTTTTAAAGTGCAGGACCAAGCTGCATTCAACCACCTGAAGAGAATGGGCACGGGGCTGTTATTACGTGTGAAAACAAAGACAAGAGGATAATTGCAAAGCCACCAGACAACATATGTGAACACAGGCAATCATCTGAAATAAACAATACGAGCAAGGCTGGAAGTGATGCAAAGGTCTTTTCTTACTTAAAAGGGTTGGCTGTGCTCTGTGCAGGGAGGGACCAGAGAGCAGAGGCTCAACATTAGAGCTCCGAGGATGTGCCAATAACATTAACACGTAGTATCTTGCGAGGGAGGCACAGCTCTCTGCAAGCTCCCCTCAGAGCATGGAGCACGCTGTACCATACAAACCAGGAACTTCCTTGGCTTTTTCTCTCCATTCCGTTTCCATTCCATCAATTTGTCCCCAAATTGACGTGGAAATGAAAGCTGTGTTTTTGTAAATAGGGAAAGTCAGTTGCTCGTGTAGGATTTCAGCCTGCTTTTGCATTTGAAGGTCTCTAATGTCAAGTTGTCGGTAATTTGTACTGAACCAGAAGCAAAATACTGCTGTGCTGTCACTGGAGTGTCAATGACTTCTCTGCAAAACTGAGTCTCTGTGACATTTACACATCCTAAGGACCTGTCTGAGCTTTGCATTCCACTGAGATGATGCAGGAATAACAGTTTCTTCGGGCTTCAAGTTGAAGCTCTTCTGGCATTTTGCAGCTATAGCAAGGGGAAAAAAAAACCTGATAACTTGTAACTGACCTTCTGTTCTGCTTCTTGGAAGAGTACAAGCTTCAGATAGATGGATGGGACTTAAAAGGCTGCACACTTACTGGAGGTGTGCAAGTTGCTGTCGATTTAAAACCTAACTGGGTTTGGTGGGAGTATTTTCACTAGTCATTTGAAGACTAGTGTCTTCAGGGTGTGCAAATGCTAAAGAGCTCAGTGCTAGTTTTCTCAAACCAAGCAGATGTATTCTTTCTTTGTTAGCCACGTACATATAAACATAAACTGAAGAAACAAGGAACGTAAAACCCAACTCTCGGTGGGAGATTTCGACAAGAAATGCCAGCAAAATTAGTTCAGAACTGGACCGACACAGATTTGTTTCAAGAAAACAAAGAGCCCCGTGGTTTATATGCCTCCTAGGACAGAACACACAGAATATAAACAACAGGTTCAATAGATATCATTCAGTGATTTTGTTGGCAGGAAAATCAGTGTTGCACACGTTGCTTTGTTGAGAGTCTGAATACTTTTTCTCACCATCAATTGTTGTCAATAGATCTACCTGTTTAAAGTGTTCCCCCATCACAGTCCATCTTGATCCCTTGCCATTCAATGAAGTTGCAGTCATTTAGAGTACTTCTGTATTGCAATAGTTTCTATGACAACAGATGATGATGTTAAGAGTAAAGAATTTTGAGTTGGGTCTGTGAATAGGGAGATAAAGGCACTGAACTGCAGAGGGAAAGCTTTTCTGCCAAACATTTAGCTTAAATATCTCCTCTCTTAATATTTACCAGCAAATAATGACAGTTGTATGAAAAGCAAATAGACTCAGACTTAAAGTTTGAGAGAAGCAAATATTTTCCTAAAAATCTGTCCTCTGTGGGTTTGCTTCGTTGCAGTGCTCCCTGCCTGAGCAGACTGCGTTCCCCTGGTGCAAACCTGAAACCAGGTTCACATCAGCAGTGGCTGGGCCTTTCTGTTTCATTGACAGGAAGGCATGAATGCTAAAAACCTGCAACAGCTCATCGTGCACAGGATTGAGGTCACCGAGTATCACTTTCAGACCCTTTAAAACTCAGTGAGGACGGCTCCAAAACCTCGAGACTTAACTCCTTCACCTGCAGACAAACTTCCTACTGATCCCTGGGAAGAAAACACCTCTCTTCCAGTTCCTCCCCAGCCTCACCCTGGCAAAGCCCACTTGCTCTGTGGTTTCAATACCCACGTTCCTGCCATCCATTCAGTTTGACTCCTGCCTGCTTTATCTCCACACAAAGCTACACTGCAGCCTGCCTGGGGCTGGGATAGTCTCTTTGGCTCTGGGCAGTGCTGAACAGAAAACATCTTGCCCTTCGGCTGGAGGCCAATATCTGACCGTACGATGCAAATAAGACACGCCAGGAAAAGCCTTCCCCAGTGGTTAGTAAATGTCATGATTCCAGTTGGATGTCTACTGCACAAGTTTAGGTTGCATAATTAATGTAGCATTATTTGGATATGGATAATAAAACCTGCTTACCTACAATGGTCCAAAAAGGCCATTAGGAACCCACAGCTAAGAAAGCTTAAAGTTCCTGCCAATCCCAATGGCAGCTGCACAGAGAGAACGAGGAGAGGATGGTGGTTTCACGGCCAGATTTGCTGTAATTAGCACCCGGCAACACCACATCTTGCCAGACCTAATGGCCAGGCAGGGGGGGCTCAGCTCCCCCAGCCCAGTCCCGCTGGGAGCTGCAGTCCTTGGGAGGGAACACAGGGGATGCGGCCACGGAGCAGCTCGGCCACGGGGTGACAGGGAGAAGGCAGCAGGGATGGCAGCGGGCAGCACACTCAGGCCTGGAGAGGGGAGCGTGGCTGGCTCCTTGCCTAGGCTGCACACCAAACATCTTCCCCCTTGGTGCAAAAACAGAAAGCCACCACAGATTTAGCCACTGAGCTTACAACTGTGGCCAGCCCCGACCTGTTTTATCAATTCTGGAGTGGATATGACGGAATAAATCCCAGACCCTTATTTTCTACAGCTGGCAAGTACTGCTGCTGCTTTGGCCTCCCGCTCTGCTTGCAAGCAGGACAAAATTTACTGACAGAAGGATTTTTTTTTGAAAGTAAAACTAGATGAGTCCAGTTCTGTTATGGGCTAATCTGGGCTAAAGCATGTGCCAGCTCTCGTAACCTTCTCATGCCTGCACTTTGTTTTCCACTAAATGTCAGCTCTGATAGACTAGCCTGCTCATCTGAAAGGGCAGGTTTTTGCTTCAATAAAAACAAACCTAGTTAAAAAGATAGACAGTACCTCAATAAAAAAAATACCAGGGACGCATGAAATGTTCAGTCTTAATTGGTCTGGCTATACTGCACTGCTTCCTTCCTGGCATATGCTAGCAGAGAATATTTGTTGTCAGGGGATTTTCAAGGTTATAAAGCATCTTAAATGTGTTGGGGAGTATGTAAATTAAGCCACTACAGGTAGGTAATGTTCCCATGATGCCAGGACTAAATATGCTGGTGCCTCCAGGTGAGAATTTACCACGGTACAGAGTAGATGCCGGGGGCCTGATCCTCAGCTACTGTAAATCCTGTTGGCTCCATCAGCTTTACTACAGCAATTCGCACTGGCTGCATTTGGGATTCAGTGATGCAGCCTCACAATTTAATGTCTAGAATACTCTAAAGTACAAGCAGGTCTGAAATTCAGAACCTCACTCTCAGTAGCTGAGACTTTCAGCTAGATGCCTCCCCTCCAGAGGGCTGTGGTGCCTTGCTGGGTGCCAGCTCAGCCCCGTGAGGCTGGGGAGTGAGGGCTTTTGGCACATGCACTGCTCCAGCACAGCCCCACCTGGAAGCCACACAGCCAAATGAACGGGGCTTCTGGTGCAATAAACTGCCAACAAGGGAAATGCAGCCATTGAAGTGGCACATTATTTACTGGACTGGGGAATGAGGAAGCCAAAGGAAAGAGGAGCCTTACTCACTTATTTTGAAAAGGATGAATGAAAGGGCATGAGCCTTGAATATTTTCACAGGAGATGTAAATCAAAGCCAAATGGATCCAGCTGGGCATGGCAACTCCTGTCCTTCCTCCCTGGAAGGGTGGCACTTGCCTGAGCACTTAGTCTTGGTGGTGAAGCCTTAAGCATCTGTCTGGTGACTGTATCTGTCACTGTCCTCTTGAAACACTCTGATTGCACCGCAGCCACCATTGTGTCTCCAGCCACCCTGGATCAGCCCACACAAGGGCATGGGTCTCCCCTGGCTCTCCACCCCAACGAGGGCTGCAGGTGAGTGGATCCAACAAGGCTGGAGGGGTGAGGTTGTCTCTGGGACTGACAGCTCCAGCACACTTATTCTCTCCAGGATCTCTGCTTAAGAAGAGCTGCTGGAGGAGTATTTAGGGAAATGCTGTAAGCATTAGCAGCACGATGGAGCTCTCCAGCCTTCATGGAAATGTTATTCTGGGTTAAAAGCTTTGGATGAGTATGATGTAGACATAAGTATGTCTATGGGGACTGTTAACTCTTCCCTTGCCAAAGTAATGTCCCTTTTTACTGAGTAAGAGAAACTTGCAAAATGAAGTATAGCAATGTCAGTATTTTGGTACTTGCTGCAGTTTGGAGGCTCATTTAAACCATGGGTGAATCCAGGAGAGAGGACTTGCTAATATACATGCTCCTTCCCTAAGAAGTTGCTGTTACAGCATGATGTTAACCCAAGGAGCGGCAGCACCATAGGGTGTTGTCAGTGCCTGCCAGGATGCATCCAGAGCACCCCAGGCAGCCCCTCTGAGCCCTTCTGCTGCCCCGCACCATGCCATGCTTGCCAACCATGTCCAGTCAGCCTCCATGACCAGGACAGAGAGGCTCTGCCTGGACCAGGAACCAAGCCTCCTCCCTTATAGGAAACCAGGAGTTGCTTCCCCCAGGCCTCCAGGCCAGGGCCAATGAGCCAAACCAAGGTCTGACTTTCAGCAGCACCAGATCTCACCAAAACAGGGCACAGTGTCACTGCAGAGAAGAAAATACCAGCACAGGGAGGACATTCCTTAGGCAACACAAATACCAAAGAAGCAGAAATGCATCTAAACTCTCCCATGGCCTAAAAGCTTGCACCTGGCTGCCGTTCATGCCCATTAAGAGAACTTTTCCTATGGGAAAGTTGGCTTTGGAAGCACTCCAGAGCAGACTTTAAACTCATGTCCGTGGCAGATGCAATGCAAGCAACACCATCATCCCCAGAGCGCAGGCATTTGACTGACTTTGGGCTGGAGGGACACACACACCTGATTTCCTCAGGGATGGAGGCTCACGTAAGGCTGGCTCACTTGCTCCTCCTGGGAGATTTGAAAGGTACCAAGAAGCACAGACGTGAGGATCTCTCTCCCTCCAGCATGACAGCCCAAACAACACTGGGTTGAGGGCTGTGGAGCCTGGAGTGAAGGGGAAGGTCAGCAGCATGTGCCAGGAGGGCATCCAGCAGGCATGGCGGTAGGGACAGCAGGGAACCTGCCTTTGGGGGGGCTGCAACAGCTCACGTGCCGCCGCCGCATCTTCCTCCCGCTCGGGGGAACAAATTACCCTCATCCTTCTAACATTAGCAGCCATTTCCATAACCAATTAACCTCTGCGTTATACCATCAAGCATCTGAAAAAGGTGTTGTGACACAGTTATTAAAGGATGGAAGGGACTTGTTGGCTGGCATACATAATAGAGAGGGGCCCTGCTTTCCAGCTTGCATTTCTGCACAGGGGCAGATGAAGCAAAATGTTTACAGACCAGGAATATTTCAGCTTGGTTTGGGCAGGATTCGTTCTGGGTCTGTAAAGCGTTTGCAATTTAAATTGTTTGCTTTATTCATTTGCTTTTAAAGAAGGATTTATTTTCTAGCAAAGCAAATGACTACAAAAATAGTTTTCCACATTTGTCACTTTCTTTTAAAGATACAGCCTGCTTTTTGGCTTTTATTTTTTCCCCCATCAAGCTGATTGAGTTCTGGTTTAGGACCGAACAGTCCTAAACATCAGTCTGGATTTGCTGCCAGGGGCTTCCCTTCTCTTTCCCCTCCCAGGACCTGCAGCAGACAGTGAGCTTCATTTCTGGCAACAAACCCCATGCAGCTGCTGTGCTACCTCATCCCTGCACTTGGGCAGGGCCAGGTATAGGGAGGGTGCTCCAGTCCCAGTCCTCAGCAGGATCACTGCCCACCAGAAAGGCATGAACCTCACTGACATCATCAACTTTGCTAAAACCTTGCTTGGCTGTTCTGCCCTCTCGGGGCCACACAGCGCTGGTGTAAATCGAGGGAGGTTTCAGAGAACACCACAGGTTAGTTGCTATCCAGGTAAAATGAACAAGATGAGACTATTCAGCCAGAAAACAGAACAAAAGAAAGAAAAAGATGGCTATTTCTTTGCAAAGGACCTTGCAGCTTTCTTTGATATGTCCCTTGTTCTCAGCCAAGATGCTCCATTCCTGCCAGCCTGGGGAAAGCTGGTGCAATCCCCAACCTATAACAACTTGTTGTGACCTGCAAAAAGTGTCCACAGATGTATATTGGTAGTAACCCTGTTACAGATTCTGCATGTGTGTGCCTGCTCTGAGGTTGTTGGGGGAATAGTTTGGCATTTATTTTGTACAATTTGCTGTCTTCAAGCTCTGTTGCTTTAGGCAGCACCAGGCTGCCAGCACCCAGGCTGCTCACGGGTGTGGAGTCACGACTGGGACAGGCTACATGGGAATCCAAATGATTCACCAACATCTGAGTTTATGGTAAAACAAATAAACAGAAACGTTCAGCTGGAGGGAATGGTAGAAGAGGGAGTGTTTTCCAAACAGAGAGAGCATTTTCCAAACAATTGTTTGGGGTTTTTTTTCCTTCCTAACTTCCCCCTTTTTAACACGGATGACAGTCTGTGTGCTTTTAGGGGAGACTTGGCAAGGAAGGTTTAGGCCAACAACAGCCATACCTTCTTTTTTCATTTAGGAATCTACACTAACACTTGCATTTGAAGATCAAAGCGAGGCAAACACCAAGCCTCTTCTCTCTTTTTTTGTTTCCATGACAGAAAGCTATGGAGTTTACTTGTGGTGTTACTAATGAGGTAACTTCAGCACCAATTTCACATTATTAGTACTCTATCTAGCAGAAGCTGAGGATCTTTGGCCACTGTAAAATCTGATTCCCAGGCCAGGTGTTGGGCTCTCAGCCAAAATGTTGTGTTTTTCCCAACACTGCACTACAAAGGGCCTCCATGATGATAGGAAAGATACACTTCCTTTAGGGATCACAGATAATTAACTCTTTATAGTTGCTCTTTTATTATTACTGAACTTATGCCAAACTTTTGCATTGCTTTACCTAATAAAAGTACCTCCTGCACTGCTGGTGGTATCCAAATTACTTTTCATTCATTAAGAGTCAGGTCTTTAACTGCATTTTGAACTTCTTTGTTGTAAAAAAGTCTCAAGATGAATCATTTCTGGGCATTTACACTGCACGTTTCTCTGTAATTGCCAAACTTTACAGCATAATTGTTCTTACCAAAAGGGACAAATTCAGAAAACATATAAAGAAGTCAAAATAACAGCAGCACATGCTTCATACAGTCACCTAAGAACCATGTGTGAGGCGCTATGTGTTATTATGCTTCCACAGCAGTGAATTTATATATTTACAGATTCATTAATAGTAAGTATAATATCCCTTTTCACTTGCTAATCTCCAAGAACACTGTGAAACAGGGTAGCATCATCATCCCAGCTTTGCAGATGGGAAAATGAGGGAGAGAAAATGACTTGCCCAGTGACAGCAGAGCAGCACCAAAGCCAGGACCAGATGTCAGCTCTCCTTCGCGGCTGATCACACTCTGTCCATTGGCCGCTTCTGCCCTTGTCCAGACCGAGCACTGGGCTCAACCTGGCTGCACAGGCCAAGAAAGGACAGACCTCAGCCCTTGCTTCTGAGCAGTGTCAAACCCTGCTATTTATGCAGGATGGGAACTGCACACCCCCAATAATCCTTTCCTCCCCTCAGGACCTGTACTTTTGCTCTTCCATGGCCTGCTTGGGGAGAAGCAACATGCACAGGAGGGCATCACTCCTTTTGCTGGAGGTTCCTCTGAGAAGCACAAGGGCGAGTGGTTGATTAATTTTGCTGAGAGTTAACCTGCCCAGCCACATTCTCAAAATTCCTTCTGATGGAGCCAAGCTCCCTAGCGAGAAGGCATCCAGCCTCCACAGTTACTGGAGGGCCAGCTTTCAGAGGGGGGATTTGCTATAGTTACGTGTGCGTTGGCACTTGTCACCATCTCATACACTCAACCATTAAATTAACTTGCAGAGGCAAGTACTGTTTTTCTCAGAGGCCATTTTTAACATTTGCCTTTCAAAAGCTAGTGAAAAACTGTACAGTAGCCTACAAGAAATAACGTCAGGAAAAGGCAACACAAGAACAAGCCCATGAAATGTTTATTTTCTTCAGTTCTGCGACCCTGCTCCTCAATCTGAGAGGCACCGAGGGCAGCCCTGGCACTGACATTTCCCGTCTGGCTGCAGTGGAGGAGCACTGCTGTCCTGTGGCGCTCAACTTACACATCCCCAGGAACAGGACTGTACCTCAAAGCCAGGCCTATGGCAAGATCTACCCTCTCCACTTACACACTATTGCTAGAGACACTTCAGTGGCTGCCACCTCTCTTCCCACTCCAGGATGGGGACATTTGGAGTTGGGATGTGTAAGGAGATGTGTGCATAAAATGTCAGTTAGTCTATGAAGGTTCCTGGTGTCCCTTGTGTTGAAACACCTGGCCAACCCCATGGCAACTGAGCTGGATTGCTAGTTCATCTCTCAGCCTTGCAAAGGCAGTGTGCATCCCTCATCCTGGAGCTATTGTCTGTGCTGGAGCACCTTCCACTGGCACAGCACTCCTGCCCTCGGAAAAACCCTCTCTCCTCAGAAGAAGATAGTGATGTGTTCTGAGAAACACTGCATGTTGGATCAATATCCATTCCACTCCTCAACTTGGTATTTCCAGGGGTTTATTTATCTAGAGCCTCAGAGTTTTCAACTGAAGAGCAGATTGCTCAGTTTGTACCACGCAACCAGGTGGAGTAAAGATTTGCAAATTTGCCACTGAATCCCAATACATAAGGAAATGAAGAGAAGGGGGGAAAAAAAGGTAAGTAATATTCTCAGCGTTTGGGATTTGCTTTTCTTTGAAGCTGCATCTGAACACAGACTAAAAACATAATCTTCCCAGATCCAGGCTCTGGGATTTTAATCTGGATTTCTGGCTGATAGCAATTAAAAGCTGACATCACAGAAGTATTTTATTTAAAAGAATGATTGGCCTAATGATATTCAACTGAAGCACGGATGCCAGATTGGAGCTGGTCACATGTGTAAAGTGCAGGGAATAGCTTAGTTGCTCAAGATCACAAAGGGAGTTAATAGAACCAGGATCCACATTAAACGTCTTTTTCATTCTCGGCTCTTTGTTCTACCCATTAGTATACACTGACTCCCTTTGGTAAGATCCTTTGTATTTCCAACTTATCAGGGCCTCATAAATGAAAGTCATGTGCTTTTATCTACTCATTCCCTTTAATAAGTGTCACAAACATTCTGTGTGATTGATTAACTGGTAACAAGAAAGAGACAAAGTAGGAATATGCATATTAGCATATTTTTCTGCTCTCAAAGAAATGCATTTTATACCTACGCAGCACTTATAATATATGAAGCTGCCAAAAGTGTTAAACAAAGGAGGAACTGAATTACAGTAGAAAACACAGTGACAAGGCCAAATTGATCCTTGGTGTAACTCACCGATGTCAGCGGAGTTAAGGCAGAGATGAAATAGGCTCACGACATGGACATGAAACACACCAGTAAGCACAGAGGGATATTCATGGATTGTGCAGCCAGAAGGGACTGTTGTGATGGTATCAGCCATCTGACTTCCTGCAGGAACACGGGCGAGGACACTGAACACGTTTCCCCTGTTACGCACACAGATGATCGACTGAAAGGTTTCATTCCTTTCATGTTGACACGGGAGTTGCTTTGGTACCACTTTGGGAAGATGGTGGGTGCCACTCTAAGGTGCTGAGCATACCCCCTCACCCCTGAAGGCAACGGGAGGTTTGCTGGGTCAGTTTGTGCTGCATTCATCATTGCAGGGGCTGAAGGTAGGAGATGAAAGGGCTCGTTGCTCCCAGATTGTGAGAGCGCTCACTGAGGGGTTTTGCCTGTAACACAAACATGCTGAGTCTCTGAATAGCAAGGCTTGAGGTTAACATAGGCTGAGGTGTGAAGTACTGAGGTTCATGCTGGGCAGAGGTGGAGGATGAATTCACCGTTCCAGGCAGGAAGGACTGTTTTGTGAAAAGGCAGAAAAGGGAGCTGGTACTGGTTTGCCTTGCAATGGGAAAAAACACTCCATCCCAAGGAATTACAGATATGTAGGTGTATATAGTAGTCAAAACAAGAGTGTGTATAACCTAAGACATCATTATCTCAACACTACAGAAGAGGTAGAGTGTGCAGAACAGCCATGCCACAGGGACATCCAGGACAGGTACCGTTCAGAGCAACTTCTTCCCAGGGAGAAACCTTACACCTAGCAGAGACACCAACCCTCTCTCCATCTCCTAGTACCTAGGAAATGTGCACTATCAGTTTTAATTTACCCAAAAGTGTACTCAGACTTGCTGATGGGAGGTGTGGAGAAGAGGGTTAAGCTGAAGCTTGAAACTCCCACTTATTGCATCACCTGAGAAGTGATTAACCATGAGTGCTGTGGCTGTGACACTAGGGGCTGTGTGAGATTCACTGCACAACTGCCACACCTGCCAGCTTTTTGGGTGGGAGATAAGAAGATGATTTTCACTTGTTTGTTATATGAAAGAAGGAAGAATTTCTGTTAACTGCTTTACAGGTAGGCTACCTCTGCACAGCTTCATAGGTGCCAATCTCAAACCAAACCTTGGCATTTTACCATTTGTGTAATTCACTGAGTGTGTTAGGTGTCTCGCCTTGATCACTCCATACAAAGAGCTCCCATTTCATATTTATTGATGAATGAAGAGAATTCTGTGAAAGAAGTATTGTGATTCCTGTATTATGTCACGGAGCAGACTTAGTGAATTTTTCACTTTTTGCAAAGCTAGACCAACAGCTAGAACCTTTTCTTGCATCTCTGAAGACTTTGCTTGAACCAGAGGATGTGTCCTCCTCACATACAGTACCACCTTGGACGATTTCCCACTTTGCTGTTCAAATGCAGCTGAAGAACAAGTCAGCCTTTTCACTCACACTGCAGTTTATATTTACAAAGTACTGCACAACCACAAATCCTTTAGCAATCATAAAAATCTATATATTTCCTAACATGTCCTACTCCTTATATCTCCTGAACCCTGATGCTGAACCCCTGACCGTGCTAAGTCTGAAGAGATCTCTAGAGTAACTGTGCTATGCACTCCTAGATCTGGTGTTTGCTTTCAAAGCCAGCCTTTCAGAGGGACATGCACGTTTGCAAGATTATCTTTTGGCTTCTGGTAGCAGAAATCAGAAACAGATTATCTGAAATGAGGAGCATCTACCATTTTAGCTCCAGGCCAGGTGGACATGGATGACCTAAAAGGATATATTTAGCAATGAACACTCAGACCACAGTGCATATGCGTATCCACTTACTGTTAATCATGTGTCCTTCCCCGAAACTGGCCAACCAAAAGGACACCTGGCAATTCTGGAACATTCCTGTTAGATTACTAATATCAATATTAAGTGAAAGAGCTTGAAGAATGTCACATTAGCTTCTGATGGCTCCCTTCCGCCATACTTCTGGCCAGCGAGCTTTGGCAGATGTGACTCCATTCTGTCCAAATGCAATTCAGTGTTTAAGAATGTGCTCACTTTCCTGGGACCATCTGTTTACTTTTCTGCTGAAGGAACTCCAGCCCCTTTGGCAACTTCATTGTATTGAACTCAATAAATCCTGACATGTAGCAATTTTTTTTGGCAGATCTGGAATCTGAATGCCATCCAAATTGTTCATTATTGATATTAAAACCGATTTGTGCATCACCAACCATTAAAGGAATGTACTAAATATCTCCATGAATGAGAAACCAAGTAGTCCATCAGAATACATTTATCAACAGTGACGTGGAAACGAAAGAAGAGTTCTCTGGCTTTTCCTGCTATTGCAAAAGCCCATCTCTGAGAGTATTTGCTTCTCTCCTTTTTGCAGGACCCAAAATGCACAAAGAGCTGAGGTACAAATTAAAAAGTCAAAAGAAACCTATGTGTCCCATCCCATGCAGTGATGATCACCACAATGGGAAGGTAGGACCTTGTATCTGTTCCTAGCTCAGCCACAAATCCACTGCCTGACCACAGCAATATCTCTTCATCCTTATCTAGAATACTATTCCCTTTTGATTAAGGATAATGTGGGTATACCCTCTACACATGCAGATACTATGCATCATTATTATTTTGTAGATATTCACCATTACCTCCAAAGCTTCATTCTGCTTTGCTATGCTGTGGATATCCATAGTGGACGTCAGAGTGCAGTAGTCAGAGGACTAAAAATTCACATTAACTGTTTCTACAAGCCTAACGATGCCTTGCAGATTCTGTAGTCTAGACAACTACTTGAAGAGGACATCAAGCCCATGTAGGATGAAGAGATTTTGCTGTGGTCAGGCAGTGGATTTGTGGCTGAGCTAGGAACAGATACAAACTCTGACCTGAAGCATTTTCCCTTTATAATATGTTGGACATTGATGGTAAGAAGCAGGAATCAGACAAGTGTTGCGATAGCACCTGTATTCCACAGTCCCACAAAGTAGTTAGATCCAAAACCAAGAGTTGCTTTCAGAAACAGCATCCTGATGTTGCTTCCTTTTCTTTTTAATCTTTGCAACAGGTGTCTCAGGATAGCCTTGTTCCTAAAGGAGCTGTTCTCCTTCTCAATACATGGGCCAAGCGTGCAGCCTCGACAGCACACTAAACTTTTGAACTTCTCCTGTATACACTCCAGACACACTTGCAGATTCCTCCCCAGTTAATTTAATGCTGCTGGAAGACTGCAGATTGATAGCTTTGGAGACCAAAGCCTGTTGTTACACACAGGTGATTATTCAGTAGGATAAATGCTTCCTCCCACTGCACTATCACAGCGACTCCAGCGCTGATGGCAGCCTGTTGAGGGCTGGGATGGGAGCACTGCCTCCACACCAGCTCCAAAACCTGTCTCCTCGTCCAGCTTGGCACCACCCATGGATTTTAGGATGTGTCTGTCCACTAGAAAATGGAGGAAGCTGCCAGCATTTATAGATCTCTCTATTAACAAACTGGCTCTGTTACAAGAGGCACACTGCAATTTCAGTGAGAAGCCTTCCAGGCTCGAGTCGGCACACGCGGGCTTTAAGGAAATGTGTTAACAATATCAGCATGTGTGACAAGGGAGCTACACTTCTCATCATCTCTGCTCCTTCAGGTGATTGCTCTCTCCCTCTCCTGCTCTGCTGCTCCTGTCACAGGGCAGGCTGTGCAGCAGAGTAGAAGAAAGCACATAGCTGGCTTTGAGCACCCTGTATTTCCTTATCAAGGCCAGTGTATTTTATCATTGCTGTTCTGGTTTGTCTCATTTACATCAAACTGCTGAGCCTTGTAAATGAACAGAGGATCATTCTAGATATTTCAGTTGGGATTTTAAAAAATCTCAGATATCTCACTTTTTGCTGTTAAAATCTCTTCCCCTCTTTTCCTGGCCCTGTCACCCCATAGAGGCTGAGAATTAACCTTTCCCTTTTCCCTTTGCAGATGAGGGCAAGATGTTCTTGTGTCTTGTGTACCCATTGCAAGTGTGAATCCACACAAATCAGTGCAGTGGGAACATACCTGATAGCTGGAATTAATCAATTAACAACTATTGAGATAAATGTCCATCCTTAAGGTGAGGTTCTGGTCCTGATCATTCATTATTACTGTGTGCAATCTCTTGGCTTCTCTGGGCCACGAGGAGCTCAGTACCTCTTTGTGCATTATGTGAATCTTCCGTATGAACTGGGAACATTGCTCTTCTGTCATGGCCTCCATTAAATGCTGTGTAACCTTGGGCTGTGTCATTGTCTAAGAGGGCAACTTCATGGATGTCAGGAAATCTGTGTTTTATTTCCCATCTGATATTGGAAAATGGATTCTCCACAGCTTTGGGTTTCCACATGTAAATCTGGGACACTAATTCCTAACCTGTTCCTGGAATTTGTGAAGCTTAACAGATGGGAAGTTATACCTAATTAAGCAGAAGTGATTTGTATGGAAGAAGATAAGAGGCTGGCTCTGATTTGCACTCTGGTACTTAGATATGATCTTTTCCCCAACTATTACTGCTGAAAGGTCTAAGGTTCCAGCAGGGCTTATAACATCCACAGTCCCAGGTATAATATCTTTGCAAGTCACTACATAATTCTGTGGCAGATAATTCTGACAGCCAGCTCCCACAGGAACTAACAGCAATCACAAACCTGAACACCTTCCACTGAAAGTACAAGATGTACTTCAGAACTTGCCTTCTCAGCCATAAAGGCTCAGCAGCATGTACATTAGAAGCAGAAACAAAACCTTTCCAAAGAAAACACTGCACTGCTTACACAAGGGAGGTCAGGAGGAAGAAAGCATCTGAAAGATGTTAGTCATCTTTTAATACACTGCTCTGAAGTACACCAATACATGGTGATGTGACTGGTATGAGAAATGGCACAGCCTTACAAGTGGAAGGAGGGCTTGGGGCAAATGCTGATGGCTATGCTACGTCTCTTTGTGAAAATAGAGTCAATAAACATTTTCTCCCCTGCAAAGGCTACGCTTCTCGATGCTTAAGAGCAAAGTTGCAGCTGCAACGTGCACCGGACGGTATGAAAAACACTGCAGTTCAATAGCACCTTCTATCTGCAAGAGATTGTTATTCAGTTGCTCTGCTCCCTTTAGTGAAATGTCATCATGACGTGGACAACAGATGATTTTTTTTTTTTTGACATGAAAAAGATTGATTTAGGACTGTAATTTCTAATGGTGGGATTGTGGCACTCCCTAAAACTCCCTAGAAGCTGAGAGTATACTCCAGTAGAAAGATGACACTGTGCTCGCTTTTATCCTGTTGATTGGTTGCCACTAGACATCCTCTGCTGGCTGCTGTTACAGAGAAAATATTGGACTACTTGAGTCTTTGGTCTGAAGTGACACAACATGTGTTACATCTTCACAGTATAATGGGAAGTAGAACGAGCAGTGGCCTGGTAGTGTAAATGCCCACTGACAAACACAGGAACACAATGCACAAATGACAGCTGGTGGAATTTTCAGGAAGGCTTCTGTGTCTGCAAGAAGTATTTTCAGTGCACCAGGTGAAAGCACTTCAAAGGGTAAAACTCTCCTTGCGAGCAGGGCTGACCACTCCTGCTCTTTTATTTCAAGCATTTAGACATTCCTTCCTCCAGCTCCACTCAATTTATAAATATTTGTAGTGGTTCAGACATTGAAGTGGAATGAGATAATCTTGCTTTAGAAGGTTTACTACATTTCCCCACAAAACAACTGTCACTCTAGGACAACAACCCCGTGACCTTCTGATGGCTGCGATAACAACCTGGGCTATATGAAAGGTATGTCTTGGACATCCTCAGTGAAAGCTTTGGCTGAAGGCACACACCTCTACCTCAACAGCCGTTTTAGGTGAATGAGGCACAAGGTTGGAGTTAGACTGACCATAAACCATAAGGTATTTTTGCTACAGATCTACTGCAGCTGGAGGATTATTTGATCAAACCTAAAATGGGTTTTAATTAACTGAACAAATATTGAATCCACTAGCAACTGATGCTCAGACAGTAAATTCCACAGGACAGGGATAGATATTATCTATGTATCAGGTATAACACAGAGCATATTGACTACACCAGCAGCAAACAGGCATATAGACTGTCAGGTATGGAACACAGATAGAATTCAGCACTTCCTTTTCAACTGGCAATCTGACCCAAACACGTATTGGGAATGTACCAGCAAATATCATTAAGATTCAATTTTTATTGTTATAAAACAATGTTAAAAAAAAAAGAGTGAAAGGGCTTATAGTGCTCCAAGGTCCCTGTTTTTATTATTCACCCATCTTGTTGTACTAGGTTCTGTATAAATCTGGCCTTTTAGGAGGACACAATGTGGTGTGTACACAGCAGCTGCCTTTGCCAATATGGGAGCAATAAGCCCACACTTTGCAGTCAAATGTTTCTGATTCCCCAGTCAGAGCAACCAGGTGCCTGTTTACACATGGTTGGTTGGGTGGCCTCTGGCACACACCCTGAGAAAAAGGCTGATTTTTCCTTAGCCACAGTGTGCCTCTTTTTCCTATTATTTGTGCTGCAGTAGCATGCAAAGGTGCATTCACATGTCAAAGAGATTGTCAGTGGACAGCACAGTGGGTGCAGATCAGGCTCCAAGAGCATACATTGAAATCTAGAGACAATCACAGCTGACAGTAATCACCACATGGAAGTGGAACCTCCTAGCTGGGTTGATTGTCCCGCTTGATCCTAATCCCTGAGTCCACAGAACAGCTTCTCTGGGTGTGCCAATCCTGACTTGCTAAGGATGCTGACCCCTCCTTGTTCACAGAATGGAGTTTATATATCACAAAACTGCCATTCCCTCCCCTGTCAGGGCCACCATCCAGAAATGTGATTACGAGAACATTAACCAGAGCCTAATTTCCACTGTACCAGCTCATTTCACCAGAACCACTTTCCTGCTCAGATCACATGCTGGATCAGACCTTGTGGAAATAAATCCTGAAAGTGTTAAAAGAGAGATTTGGGGATTGAGCTATAGCTGAGTGGTCCCACTCACGAGGTCCAGATAGGTGAAAAGTTCATGGTTTACAGGGTGAAACTCTCCCATGACAGCAGGGCAGAAACTCAGTTCTATTGAGGCAGGCAAGAACTGTGGAGGATTTGGGTATATCCAAAGTGCTCTGTAAATTTAAGATACTAATAATATTGCTATGTGTTAATTTTATCCCAGGAATAGTTGCAAACTGAATATAAAGTAAAATGCAAATGGGAGCAACTCCTTGTGCATGCTTAAAACATGGAGCTAGCCTCCCATGGTTTCTTCCTTTTACTTTTATTAATACTGAAAACTAATTACTGCAAATTATTTGATTAGTCAAAATACAGGAGCTAGATTATAAATAGATTTTCTTTTTTTTTTTAAACAAGTTACATGAAATCATGATACAAAAGTTCACAGTAATTAGCCCCCTACTAGCAGTTAAATAGAAATTACAGTAAGCATGCTTTGGTTCTTTTTCTTCTCTCAGAAAAATGATCTGATCCTCAGATTTGTCTCACAGCGGAATGGTGAGCCATATGTACAATGCTACCAAAAAACACAAAACATCACAAAATATTGACATTTTGGGAGCAAAGATGGAAGAGGAATTTCAACACGAATCACATTCTTCACTTTTAAGAAGAAAGCCCGATTGTTATTAATAATTGAGAGGCAAGCTTGCCTCTCAATGCCCCCCGTGGCAGAGCACGCTGCGTGCACAGGCAGCTGCACCACGGAGCTTCCTCCTGCCCCGTCACAGCCAGGCCACCTCCTGCATATGGCCAGACCTGAGGCGTTTATTGGCATTGCTGCATTGCTCAGGGATGGCACCTCTTCACAGTCCCAAAGTACAGACAAACCCTGCTCACAGACAAGAAATTATATGACTTATCTTTCCTTAAAGGTTAGTGGGAAATCATAGAATCATAGAATGGTTTCGGCTGGAAAAGACCTTTAAAGCTCATGGAGTGCAGCCTCTGTCCCAGCCCTATCAACCACTAGACCTTTTCCCTCAATGCAACATCCATCCCTCTCTGAAACCCTTCAAGGGATGGTGACTCCAGCACCTCCCTGGGCAGCCTCTTCCAATGCCTGACAGCCCCTGTCAGCAAAGAAATTCCTCCTCACATCCAGCCTGAACCTCCCCTGGTGCAACTTGAGGCCATTTCCTCTTGTTCTAATGCTGAGGTCTGGGAACACTGAGCAGAAAGAGGATTGCTTATTAGATAAAGCTGGTTGTTTTCTACATTCCTAAGAGTTTTTAGAACGGCAGAGGAAAAAACACAAGTTTCTTTTAAAACCAAACCGTCCGTTATGGTTTTCCATGTACGGTTTGATGAGGGACTGACACCCTGAGTGAGAGGCCCTAAAATCTTCCACATTACTGGGAGAACTGGTTTGTGAGATGGAGCTTTTTGCACTGCACTGAATGCACCAATTCTGTAGGAAGGAGGTCTGAGGAGAAGTACAGGAGGAAGGTGACAGGAAGCTCTGCTTCCTCTCCTGAACAGACAGGATGAAGCTGATGGAACATAGAGTAGCTCTGGGGTCAATCGCCTGTCTCCAGATCCTCTGCCAGAGCACTGTGTATCCCTTTCTCAGGCTCCACATCTGCTACCCTCCTTTCCCACTCTCCTTGTTCTTCATGTTAAGCAAAGTGTTACTGCAGAGTCAGCTAAAGCATCTTTCCCGAAAGCTCGATGAGTGTCCAAAAACCCATCACTGTGTCCCTGGGGGCTGCTCTACAGCTGGGGCACCTGGCCCAGCACCACACCATCCACCTGAACTCATTGAAATGAAAACAAGCTGAAATAAGAGGTGACAAACTCCTAGTAGCAACAATTTTTTAACACTCCTCCAGTTGGCAAGGTTAGAGAGGGAATAGCATCCTCCAGGAGCTCTGCTTCATGGTGAACAACCGCATTATCCTGGAGAGGAGCTCCTGACAGGGCTGCAGCGCTATCGCTCTGCGCAGGAAATAGCTTAATCCTATCATAATCTCCATGCAATTTTCCTCTGTATTTTGATGTATATTGTTCCAAAGATACAATTTTATTTGAAATAGAGTTTATTTCAGACTCCAATGTGTCAAATTTAATTTCAAGAGTTTTTATTGTAGGGGAAAATCTTTTCTTTAGCGAGAGATTAGAATTGTAGTAAATAACCAGCACTGAGCTTCTGCTCTGCAAATTTAACAGTTTCCAAGGCAGATACAGATCAAGAATTGACATTTATTCCCCTACCATTACCTACACTTTAGACTTCTCCAATGTTTTTATTCACTATCACCTCTGACAAGTAACATCAAAATATTACGTGTGGAAGGATCATTCCCCTGGGGACTCTGCACTACGGGAGTGCAGCTTTTCAGACTGTCTCTATCAGTTTTGGATGGAGATCTCTGCACTGTCACTTCAGAGAAGACATTCCATCAGGTGGTTGATGATACTGATAAAGCTATGTTAGGAAACAAGTGAAGGATTTTGTTAGCAGAAACAAAGTTTAGCGTGGATCTGTGCCAAGGAAGATGAGGTTTATGAGTACAATACCCCTAGTACACACAAGACATTATATCAGTGGTGAGAAATTTATTGCAATCATCTTCCTATTTCCATTTCTGCCTTCTTTTTGGTGACATAATAGTGTAAAGAGGAAAGGTCACACCTTGATGCCAAGATGATTCATAACTTTAATACCAGAAGGAACAATTGACCTAAACAATCTTTGGCTAAAGTGTATTTCCAGCAGTGCTCTCAGCCTCGCTCTGAATCTGAACAAATAGAGAAATATCCACCACAAGGTTACAGTGATATATTCAGAATCACCTGCCTGAAGAAGGAGGCTGATAATGCAGTTCAATGTCTCTGAGAAGCTACGACAGAGCTAAGACCTACAGGTCTTTCAGCTACTGCCTGTGGAGATAGCTCCTTGGCAATGGCTTCTCTGCAGACAAGCTCGATTGTAGCTCTCATTACATTCATCAGGACTTGTCTGGAAATAAAGTGAAGACATGATGGTTTTCTTAATGTACAATATTGACTAAACCATGGATTTGCAAAAGGGATGAAATCAAGATCAAGGATAGTGCAGCAGCATTTGCTGCTCTGGAAAAACTGTTCCTGTGCAGCCTCCTCAATAAGCAAGGGGATCCTCACTGATCCATCACTCCTCCTGCTCTTTTCTGTTCTCCACAAAAGCAGATTGGGAAGATGCAAAGGAGAGAGCAGAGACACTGTGGGGATTGGGAAATGTGAGCCACTAGATCTGTGTCTGAACTGCAGATTGGCCTCTGAGAAGAGACGTGAGAGTAGGAGTGTGCTGCAGACTCAGCCCCACCGATGGTGAGCAGGCTCAGTCCTTAGTGCCTCTCAAGGAGGAAGGTCCACCTACAGCAAATTGATATTATCCAGAGGACGAGGAGCCAAGTTGTCAGAGAAACTACTGCTTTAAAAAAAACAGTAACTGTGCCACAGCATGATAAACATATGCACAGATTGATTCTGGCTACAAACCAATACATCCGTGCAACCAATGAGCCCAGCTTTCAGTTGTAACAAACGAGACGCAATTATGAGACAATCCAGTCCTGCAGTGCTCAGGCTTGCAAGGAAAAGCTAATGGCTCCAGAAACATTTTCGCTTGAAGAACATTTTGGTTCCAACTATGGCAAGAAAAATGCAAAAGGAGAGAAAATGCAAGCAAATGGAGACGTGAGCTGTCCTGGTGTTTGCTCTGCAAAACAGACATGGGTGGGAATAAATCAGAGTGAGCGGTCCCGAAGAAGGATGTGAGTCTTGAAACCAGCAGGATGATTAACAAAGGGATGGATCAAGGTTCAGAAGTTTTTTATTGTGTCCAGAAGATCACATTTTAAGAGGCAGATTGTCTCATACTCCTGTGTCGCCACTTAAATCCAACTACATCTGGTAGAAATAAAAGCTGACAGACACAGCAGGTGTTATCAATGCAATTTTTGGTAAGCAGCCATCCATACACAGACCATCACTGATATCCAAATGGGCACCTTTGGCAATCTCTGCAAAGAACCTGAACGCTGGTTGGATATTGAATTGGAAAGTGTTTTTCTAGCCCAGAACAGAGAGGCTTGCTGAAGTCAACAGAGCATGGAGCCAGGTATTACTCAGCTATTGCTCACCATTCCCTGCAGCTACATCACCTTAGACCATTCTACATCTTTTCCTGCAGCGCTCCTCCAGTTTGCTTTTACTCCCCCAAAACCTGAACCATTTTCTCTCTTCCTCTTGTTTTCTTCTCATACAGCAGCTAAAAAAAAAAATCCTGTGCAAGTTTTGAAAAGATGTAATACAGATAACATCCTGTGTTTAGATCAGGGTGGAAAAAGAGATGGAGAGGATGCATATTGAACCTTCAGGAAATAAACTGCCAAAACAGCCTTGGAATGAAGATTTAGTTTGGACAGAGTTTGCTGTTAATTGATGTTTGAGGAGGTTCTTGTGTATTCCTTGGAAACATTTGGTAGTAACCTCTCGTCAAAGTGAGTTATTGCACTTTGGTACACTGTAGCAGCGCGTGTGCATTGCTTGTGTACAACCGCCACAATCTGCAGTGACATGTCCCTGGTCTCAAACTTCACCGTGGTTTTCCTCTTTCAAGACTTTTAAAATCCACAGCCCCAGTGCTGCCTCACACCTTCATGTAGACAATAGCAAAGCTAAAATACACAAACATTGCCAAGCTTTATGCTCATGACCCCAAAATATAGTTTTTGCGTCATAAACAAAGATTTCAAATGTTTTTAAGATGGCACCATACCCTCTATGATTTGCACCAATGCCCACCTGCAGCTCTCCGAACTGTGTCTAGTCTTTTTTGATGTTTCCTTTTGTTTCCCTGCCCTATAGACTGCAGAGCACCCCTTGCACACTGTCCAGTTCATGGATAGGGAATTGGCAACTCGGCCCCAGTCCCGTGGGAAAACTACAGCAGAGCAAGGAAGTGAAGCCTCTAAAGTCAAATCTTAACCAAACTGGCTTCTTTCCCTCTCACTAAGTTATTAAGCTCCTGCAAAGTCCTGAACCTCTATCACAGTGGCATTTGCAAAAGAGGATTTTGATGTTTAAACAGTGTTTGAGTTAAAAATATATTGAACATTCCATTTACATTTCGGACAAAGTATATTGAATTTACCATGAAAATATTCCTATAGGGGCAAGATAAAATAAATGAAATGACAGCTCTCCTTGTATTTCATACTTTTTTTCTGTAGAACTAATATAGGATTAAAGAGGAAAACCTGGTAGCTGCAGGAACAAGTTTGAGCAATCACTTGTCACTTGCAGTTAGCACAAAAATGTATTATAACAAGATATTACTTGTAGAATTTCCACTATAAATCTTTTATTCATTCCAAGGAATCCCAGTCCAGGCATTTGCCATACTGCATTGTCAAAAATAATGTCCAGCATAAATGGTGTGCAAGAGACCATGAACATCAGAGATAACAAGAGTACTAACACCTTACAGGCCTTCAAAACCCAGCAGTGGTATTTCTGGGCTCTCATTAAAAGTGAAATAAAAATATTGTTTAAGAATGACTTTTATGTTTAACTATTAAATGCGAGCATTGATTCTCTGCTTATGGGTTTTTTTCCCACTTTCCTTCTTTACAGAATCACTGAGGGAATGTAAACAAAGAAAGAAGATTTTTTGCAGCCCTGTTCTGTTGCTGGGCAGGAGGATAACCAAAACCTGAAACAACCTGACAACCTAAACAAGCACCAGGAGCAAGAAAACACCTGTAAAATAGCAACCAGTACTAAAAGAAGGAAAAAGAAAAATGGTTGAGAGGGAGCCATTGTATAAACCAGCAGGTTTCCATGGAGGTCAGGAGATCTTGCAATTTCCACAGGTGAAGGAGACGCAGGCTCTGACCTGTGTGCCTGCACACTGCCTTCTGCATTTAGCAAAACAGCTAGCAACAAGTTATTGTGTCTGGCCCGCCCAGAGCTGTGATTGCCCTCACCACCAGTTCCTAAAACTGGTTTGTAGTTCAGACTTTCCCAAGGGAGAGACTTCACCCTCAGAGCTACTTCCTTCTGCATCAGAGAAGTGGTTGGTGAGGCAGGACTTGAGCCCTGGCTGGCTGAGGTGCTGTGTGCTACCTTTGGCCGGCATTGAGCCATGCTTGTTATTAACTTCCAGAGGTCTGATGCAGATGAGCAGAGGGGCCTGGGCTTTGTGCCCAAGCAGCAGCCACCTCAGCTCTCAGCATTTGTGCCGCCTGATCACCGCCACCTTCACTAACACCTTGCACCCCCTTTTCTTTTTCTGAAGATCACTTAGAAAACACGACTTGACAGCCACGGTTTGGAGCTGGGGACACTTTGCTGAATCTTTCCTTTTTCAAATTGCCATATTCAAATCCTGATTTATTATTTTTTTAAGATAGATATCAAGGTTTCCTCTGCTTTAGTGCTCCCTCTGCATCATCATTCTAGTGCGTGTCCTTCAACTGAAGTCTTTTCCTTTCACCTTTCCCACTGTCTTGAACCCTTAGATGCATTTTCTCCCAAATTCAGCTCATTTGGGAGTGTGAAGGGCAGGAGGTGTGGGATAACAAGGGGAAATGGGAGGCAGCGTAGCTGCATCAGTAGGGTGTTGTGCCCATAATTCAGTGAGATCAAGAAAGCTCCTAAGCAAGACAAGCTTATAGAGAGACCTCTGCCAAAATTCCTTGCACGTTTCTATCACAAACAGGTAAGCAAGCCATCAGGTCATCTCTTCCATGGAGAGATTCTTCTCCTTTCTTTCCACCCTGCTTTAATCTTTCCACCAGTATTTTCTTTTCTTCTTTTTTTATCCCTCAGCCTTTTGTTTCTTACATTTCTCTCTTCCCTTGACCTCCAGAGGTCATGAGGGTAAGAACCAGCTCTTCTACCAGCTCACTTACCACAAGCAGATGGAAAACACAAAAAAGGAAAGATTTCCCAAATAGGAGAAGACAGGTTTCTAGTTTCTTTAGTGCATCCTTGCTTTCAGAACAGAAGCACAGGGAATATATTTTCCTCAGCTGTAGAAAATTGAGAGCAAATTAGGGGAGGTAACACACAAAATAGAAGATGACCTTCATGCTTTGGTCTCTGCTGGTGCTAGAAGGTGTAGACTAAACCAGACCCTTTCTGCTAAGAGCAAACCTGATGGAGGCCTAAAGTAGGATAGCCAAGAATAATAACATGCTCTTGATTTTCATCAGACCTAGAAGGGAGCATCAGCATTTTCTCAGCATGAAATGTGGAAATGCTGCAACAACTTGTGCGAGGTCAAATGCCTGAGACACAAAACATCACCATATGTCCTGTGCATAACCAAAAAAAGCATCCAAAAAGAATTTGAAAATGTTTGAAAGAGTATTCTTCATCAGGATTATTTTTCATACCCCTCCCCATTTAGAGAGGGTGCTGCCATGTTTCCAAGAGTGATTCTATTAGCTATAGAGCTCGTACAAAAGGGGAAAATGATAGCCATAAAGGGAAAATTATAACTGATCAAATTTTAAAGAAATCTCTAAAAATAGCTTGTCTAAAGCCCATAATGTCACAATGATAAAGTCTAAGATCTCAGGTCCTCCAAGAGCTTAGAGCAAGATATGTCCCATTAGGAAGTTTGGGCTTTTCCATTAATTTCCCCACAGGATACAGACATTGCTTCTGACTATAAAGTCTTGAAAGGTAACAGAGCTGAAGCATCTCTCCAATCCAAACTGAAATATTCCTAGACTCCCATGCACCGGTGCCTGGGAAACACGATTTAGCACTGAGAAGATATTTGTCTACCATAAGATGTGGGTGAGTGCTTGCTTCTAGTTATAGAAGATGAGGAATTTGGAGCTGCTCAGAACAGTAGGTGGGCTAGAGAAAGCCCTGGCAAGGAAGGATTTGCAGACAACAAGGAGGATTTTGTTGGAAGCGCAAGAGGATTAAGGTTTCTCATACTACACTTTAGTTTACCACAGCAGCATTGTACCATCCATTCAGGGGTCTCTTTTGGATATAAGATGACCTCTAATGTTAAGCAAACATTACTAATAACCCCTTCTTTTGCCATTAGTATAATAAACTACCAGTGATAAACAATAACCTCATATTTTGTAGTTCAATCCTAGAGTGTTCACTAAAACAGCATGGCAAAAAAACCTCTTAACAGCCAGTGTAAGTTTTGCTTGAACAGTTTCTTGCAGTTGAAAGGTATTTATCAGCAGCAGGAACACAATTTATATTATACAGCTTGTGCTCACTGTTAAAATTTATACCAATCAGCAGAGTCATTAAGTTCTACATTTGCCTTCCCCTAATCCACTGTTATATTAAATGGTTCAATTAATAATAAATATTAGCAGTTTATTAGATTAATAGTTACACCACTACATTAGTGAGTCTGGTTGCAGAGAGACAGAAATGAAACAATAGTTTCCCACTAAATCATTTTTAGCCAAGCAGTGTACCATATGTTGTTCTGCTGCACTCATCTCTTCTTTACAAAAAACACAGCCAAAACCTTCAGCTTCACCTGCCACTTCTAGTTATTCAGCCACGGCCCAAGGATCTAGATGGAAATGAGGAACCAGTCTGTGTGCTGAGCAAAGCCATTGAACTCAGCAGGGCTGCAGGAGGGAAGCCAGCACAGGCTTTGACCCATTTATTTGAGAAAATTACCCCTGGACAACGAGATAATCCTCCCCAATAAACCTGGCTGTGGGCAGGAGGAAGCACCAGATTAGTGAATTTGGTTCTGCTGAAGGGACTGATACTTAGCAGCTGGAGAGGCTCTGCTAACCCACGCTGAAAATGCCGGTGTGATAACACGCCAGATTGTTGCATCTGGTTTCATCTACAAAATGGATTGCAAAACGTTCTAATTTTATAAGGCAGAGGAAAGAATCAGCTAAGGGGAAAGTTGGTTACATTGTCCAGGAAACTACTGCTAATGTTAATCTGATATTTGTCAAATATCCACATGCATTATAAATCACGTACCATTCTGCAAGCACACGGCCTAACGGAGAGGATAGTGGGGAGGGGACCTTCAGGAGACTGGTCTCTGTTCCCAACCTTATCCTTAGCTGGATGCCTTTTTATTTCTTTCAGGTCTCTCAGCTGTGGCCAGGGAAGGGTCTTCTCATTGTTGCAGATTCTGTCTTTCCAAATCTGACTTTTCCTTATAACTCTCTGCTTCCTTTGACTCATTCCTGGGTAAATCCCACCCTGTTTTAGGCTTCAGTTGCCCTCATCCATAAAAAAGAGGATAACGATACCTCTCATGAAGTGTCTTTGGATGCAAAGCACTGTCAGGGACTGTTAAAGACTTTACCAGGGAGTGACAACTACATTGGACTTGATTCCTCTTGGGGACATTTGTGGAGGGGCTCAGAATGTGTTTTCAGGGTCTTCTCAGCTCGTACTTGATGGGTAACAGCAAATCTGTGAGAAAATAGAGGAAGTCTGCAAAACTGCATGAAAACCCCATTCCAGGTAAGGAGCTCTACTTCAACTGGAGCTTCTACTTCAACTTCAATTTCCCATGGGGAGAATGTCCACCTTGTCCTGGAGCTTGAAACACGTTTTATTTGCAAGAAGGGCAGAAGGCCTCACCATCTTGGCACAACAGCAGTTGAAAAGATCATGGTTTCTCTGCTCTTCTGAGTTCAAAGAGGCAATGAAACTGATTTAACTATGGAAACACGCACTGATGGTATATTCTTAACTCCCATGGATGTGAATAGCTGGGGGTGCATGACTACAGTCCCACGCACTGAGATGAGATAATTACAGTTGTACAGTAATGGAGGCATTGCCAATATCCCATAATTAATTTACAGACAGAATATTTCCTCCTCCTTTCCACCCATTAAGTGTAAAGAAAATAAATGTTCTTAGGAGTTGGCAGTTTCTCTTCAGTTTGCATATTCCTCCTAAATATGAACATTATGTTGTTTACTCATCTGTTAATGACAGCTGATTATCAAACCATAAATATACATGTATCTAATGGTTTGTGAACATTAAACATCAGAGTGCAATATACGTGGGCGTATGCAGGAGCCCAGCAGTGAACCATTGCTGTTCAGCATGTCAGCCCCTGCAGGCTGGGCACTGGCACTTCCCATGAGTAAGAAGGGAATGGCTGTTCTTAGCTGCTGTTCAGACAGCTGTTTGTTGCCTCGTGTCAAGAGATTATTTTTGCTTTTGCTTGACCCACCTCTCTTCACAAACCAGTGGTGGTTTGGCTTCCTGCTGGCTTCTGGGTGTCTGAGAAGGAAACTTGACGAGCCAAACACCTTTCCTTTTAGTTACAAGCCTTATTTCTTTTTCTACCTTTGCTCTTGGTCACCGAGGAAATTAAAACAGAAGAATGCAGCCACTACTTCAGTGTGAACACTCCCAAGAAGTCTGGGTTTTAGAGCACAAGGCCTCTTGCTTTGTTGCCCAATTTATTCCTTCTTTCCCCTGCCCTCTCCAGCTCTCTCCCCCAGCTCTTTTGCTCCTAAATGACTTGCTGTTACCTTAGATTTGCTTTCTCTGGAACAAAGCTGTTTTTCTCCCTCTTAAAACTTTCTTTGTCAGACCTATCAACTTCGCTGAACTTTGGTGTTGCCTTAATCTTGATTCTTCTCTAAGTGCTCCCCTTGCCCTTAGGCTCTACCACTTGGCTATTTTTTTTCCCTCTTTCTACTGTTAAACCCATCCTTTTCCTTCACCTTTTGAAGCCAAAATTCATGAACTATCTTTCTCCTCTTCACTTTCCATCCATCCCTCTTCTGGAATCTTGCTTAAATTCTGCTGCTGTTGACTTCTCCTGTTACTCTGTGAACTTCCACTTCCTTGAAGTTCTTCCTGATTTATTGCAGAGATAACTATTTTTATGTCATCTCTCTTCCAGCTCAGTATTTGCTCTTCTTTCCTAATTGTCCTAATAATTTTTCTTCCTCTGTTTGCCACAACTCCCCACTCTCTACTTGCAATGCTGTCTTAAAAAACAGAGCTGGGTCAGATACAAACTTTTGGATCTGAATTATTGAAAAGGGTAAAGGGAACTGTGTGGAGCTTCTGTGGTTTTCATCTTGGAGAAAATTCCAAGGAAACAGGCAGCTTTTTCCTTGGAGCCAACCTACAGAATGCTGTGTGCTCTCTGTCAGTCCCATCTACCCTCAGCTTTGGCACGCTCCTGTTGGAGGTAGGACTGATGGCATCTTCCTATGCCAAAGCCCCTGGAACAGCAGCATTTATGATACTGTGCATGTAAATGTGCATGGCTAAAACTGACGGGTCCATGCTTTATGTTTATGTTGATGCATTTGAATGGTCTCTTCACTTTGTTCCAGTGTTTAGATCCCCTTCTAAAGGAGGCTTTTGCATTGTGGTGGTTGTGTTCCCAACTGCACTGAGAATTTGGGCATTCCTTTTCATGGAGTCAGAATAGGTTGGGCTTGGGACCACTTGTAAGGAATACTTGTCTCACAAGTAGCTTTTGGAGTTCCTCGACTTAGGATGAGGCATATGTGCAATTTTCCAGACGGTAATTTTTATGCTGCTCCAAGTTACAGAAAACATTTAGCAAATTTGATCAAACAAAACCACCACTGTGATACAATTCTAGAACCAACGTATGAAAAATTTCACTTGTCTTTTTAGCAATTATTGATGAAGTGAATCAAGCTGCAGGTGAACACAAAGGGCTGGCTGTTTGCATTCCTGCACTGCCAGCACGCCAGATTGGATAGCAAGCAAGTCATTTTGCCTGGAACCAAACCAGTTGAATGCTGACAGATAGGTGTTTGTGCAGTGCAGGCTCAGCAGTGAAAATAAGCTGTTCCTGCTTGCACTGACCTCTGCTATTTGATTATGATGTGATGCCTTTCTTCTTAAAATGAATCAGGAGGGCTTAGGTGGGTGATGTTGGTGCGATGCTCAGCCATGCCGAGCACGGGAGCTCAGGTGCCCTGCAAGCTCCTGTGGGGCTGGTTCCTGTGGAAGTTTTTGACGTTCTCTCCCAACTTGTTTTTATTGTACCATAAGTCAAGAGAGTTAAGTAACTGTAGCTGGATGTTTTAAAAGGGCTGTATAGTTTTATGAGCAGTTAATAACACAGGTGTATGTAGACATTAAGAATAGTTGTATCTCACAATTCACTCTGATTGCTGCCAGGGCTGGGAAGGCGAGTGTTCCCAGGCGATTGTGGCATTGCCCTGCTTCCCCCAGCTCCTCAGCTCCACAGGGTTTTTGCCCAGCCCACTGCTTTAATTTTTGTGGACTTCATCTTCTCATCTACCTTCAAAAGCTGCATCTGAATATGGCAGTGTTAAGTTCTTCACTACCCCAGGCCAGTGGATTTAATGCAGAGTCACTGCTGTTTTGCTGTGAGATGGCTTTCTTTTAACTGGCTTATTAACATAAAACAAAGGCCTGACGAGGTTTGACAAATCCAAACCATTATGCTTTCAGAATTTTCTCGCAGAAATAAACCTGGAAGTTTTATGTTTTTGTCCAGAAATGAGCAAAGACAAATGTTGAAATCATTCAGACGTGGAATTTCTACCTTTCATGCAGGTCGACTGGAGATTACATTTCATTTGGCTTCAGGTAGAGGCCAATCTGCTAATTAAATGGCAGACCTGCTTTACTAGAGATAAAAATAAAGCAAGTGCTAGTGAGAGAAGGGGAATGGGGACCAAACAAAAGAGAAGGATACGAAAGGGATGAAGTCAATAACAGATAAATCCCAGTCCCAACACGAGTACTAGAAAGACAATACTCTGTTGTGCACCGAGAAGCTGAGGTTTATTAACTGTTGATTAAGTCTTGTGAGGAGCAGAAAGATAGTTGAGGAGAATGAAGTAAAATACAAACAACCTCTTCTATTTTCTTGGCAAACTTGATCTTCTCTATTAGGATTATCAGAGAGCTTATTCCCTGGATGTGGGCAGTGAGGCAGATTTCCAATGCCTTTCAATTGCTTTTCTGGCTGAGGCTGGCTATTCTAATGCAATGTGACGGGTAGCCACAAATATAATCCGTAGGACCCAGTGGTGCTCGAATGCAGATGCTACTGGCAGAGTCAAAAGAGAAGTGCGATGCTCCAAGTTTCCTCAAACCGGGACGTTGACAGCGCCGGGTTTTACGTGACACAGTAACTGAAAGCTCGGTGTTGCAGTATTCTCAGCTTTGTTTACTGGTGGGATAGTCAGGTATTTTAAAAACAACATTTCCCCGTTGCAAAAGATTACATATTCTTTTTCCTCAGCTGATTTTACTTCCCAGTAAGGGGCTTTAGGAACACCCATATTGGGTCAGACTGCTGGCTAATCTAATTTGGTATACCTGTTCCGGCTGCAGCTAATGGATGATGCTTCAGAGGAAGAAAACAGAAAGAAAACAAACCCACCACAATATATCTAGTTAATTGAACAGTTCTGTACATGGGGAGAAAAATTCCTTCCTGACGTCCACAGGTGATGAGCGTATGCCCTGAAGCATGAGATACGATTACTCTTATCATTATCTTAGCTTGCATAGCAACAAATGTAATTAGTGGTCATAAAATTATCCTGCTGTTTGGGATTATCTATTTTTTTAAAGCAACAGAGCCAAGTATGTCTCTGAGGTAACTTCATTTGAATAGGACGCCCGTGAAGTCCACAATGTATCCTTAAGTCCAAACAATAGAAAACAGAAAAGGCAAGAATTGAAAGTGCTTGGCTGTGGCCTCCTACAGCTGCTATTTATCACATACTTGGGCTGCTTCTTAAGAGGCTTTATTCAAACTTCATGTTAGCAAGATAAGAGGTGAAACAAACTGCTGGGAATAATGACAATAAGAGAGAGAAGAATAAGATTTCAAGCAGAAACTAAGTAAATACCATTAAGAGGCATGTTGTGGCAATCCAAAGGCAAGTGGCTTCCCACCTCCTGCTCTCAGCTCTCAGGAGCTGCACAGGGCTTGATCAGCCACAGAAAGGGCATTAGCAAGATGGATGTGAGGCCATAGAAGCATTAGGACTACTGTGTCAAGCCAAAATGTAAACAATTAGACAAAAACTAAGCTAACAACCTAATTCACCCACTGTGTCCATTCAATACAAGGATATCCTCCTACAGCAGCAAGAGTGTGAGGACTCGAGGTGCAAGAGGGGTTTGTTCAGCTCTGGAAGAATTAATGTGTTAACCAGCTTAGCTACCTGCTAGCTCCAGTACAAAGCTGGGCATGTGAGTAAGTCTGAAACATCTCCTAAGGTGAGCTTAAATAAACCTGCCATCAGACAAAATATTCCATTGCTCCACAGTCCTGGGACTGGGTATTTCAGCTTTAGCTTTGGCAAGTTTAGTCACAGCTTGAAGGGGCACACTGGTGCTATTGGCTGCCTCCTTCATGAGACTAGTAGCCAAGGGGACTGTCCAGTTCCAGGTTGGTTTGGCCAATAGCTTTTAGCATGGTTTGAGCTACATTTATTTAGTAAGTGCAGAGAAGTAAGGGCATCAGGGAGCAAACCTGCAGGCTCACTGGACCTTGGAAACAGCTGAGGTAGCAGGAAAACCGTGTAGCCAGGCCACCCCTTGCATGCTGGTGAATGGCAGTGCTCCACGCCACGACTCTTCTCGTGGGCTTTTCTTGTACCCTACCTGCCTCCAGCCCTGTCTCTCATGTAATCTGTTACTGCCACTTATATCGCTCATTCCTAGTGCCACTTAGATGGGGTGTGTTAGTCCAAGCACACAGCAAAGATTTCAAATGTCTTAGCACATCACAGAATCACAGAATGGTTTGGATTAGAAGAAGCCTTAAAGACCATCCAGTTCCAGCCCCCTGCCATGTGCAGGGGGCACCTTCCACTAGCCCATGTGGCTTGAAGTCCCGTCCACCCTGCTCTTGGCTAGGTATTTGCCCCTAGCCTGCAAGAGACCATGTGTGACTTTGTGGCCTATTTTATGGAGCAGCGTTGGGATCCCTCTCAAAGCAGTGCAGTCTCCACCATGGACATTTACAGCTTTGTATTTTCCATATTTCTAAACGAAATGAGATCTAGTAAGGACTTTGTGTTGGGGGAAAAAGGACAGAAGGAGTAAAAAGGAAATGTAACAAGTTCCCTTCACAATTCACAATAGCCTTCATGATAGTCCCAAAATACCTGCCCCATGTTTCATCCTTTTTTCAAGAGCAGGTGTCTGAATCATCAGAGTCCATAGGCCAGGGACCAGCTGTAGTGTGAGACCATAATTTAAATTAAGTGCTGGTGGTCCCTGATTGCTCTCCTCCAGTGCCTCTCCACTGGCTGGGACAAACCACAGAGCAACTCGGGTAATGGCAGGACCACGGAGCCAGGGATATTCCCCACCACAGCAGAATGAGAGCAGAGAGGAACTTTTGCAGTTAAGGCCTGAATTAACATAAGGAAGATTAGCCTCATGGACAGCAGTGTTCCGAGGGTGCTAATTTCCATCACTCTGCCTGTAAGGACTGCTGTCCTCAGTTGCAGTTGTCTCTGTGGGTAGGATAGGGTTCAGCAGCATTAAACTGTGGGTAGATATCCAGAGAGTATTCTCCATCAGTGAAGCTCTTGGAAGCAGCCACTAAACCTGGTTTTGGAGCAATGCCACTCCCACTGTGGGATCTCTAGTGTGGCTTCTGCTGCTGATTTTTGTCAGTGCCCATGCAGTCCAGCCTGCTTTCAGTGCAGGTCCCTTTACCTGCCTTGCACAAGCTGCTCTTCACCAGCAGCCATTGGCAACTCCTCTTCTGCTGAGAGAGAGAGAGGTGCCATGGCTGTAATTCTATCAGCACAGAGGCAGCATGTAAAACTTTATAAACCACTTGGCCTCACCACTGGAAATATTCTACGAATTGATAGAGCATGCACCAGCACCTGCATCCAAACGACAGACCAACAGACATAAAATTGGTGAACACTTTTATTGCTCCTGAGAGGATTCACACTTATTTGTCAAGGTTAACTGCATCTTTGAGGCAAGACATTTTTTTGTTGTCATTAAATATCTTTCACTGCTGTGTCCTTCTGCTTAACGAAGATGTCCTCAAAAGATCGAAGGTAATTTATGCTGTGAGTTGCTTGCTCTCATCACTTTACTGCAAACCCTACGGTATGCTCTTTAAGAGCCCCAAGTCCCAGCCAAGTGACTATGTGAGAACCTCAGTATTTGTTTTAACAACAACGATAAAGTGACTAGTCATCATAGCTATGGATAAAAGCATGAAGATGTGACCCGGGTGCATACTAAATGACTTGAAAAGCAGAAGGCAAGGAAACACAACTGCACATATTTACTCACATCTCATTCTTTTTAGACCAGGTTTGGGAGCTGTGACTTAAGATTTGGGAGCATGTAGGACATGGAAATCACTATTTTTTGGATATAAGATGCTTGGCTGCATGTGCTGGACTGAATTTGCTGAAGCACTTTGCACCCAAGGGAGCCCTCCAACATGTCCAGGGTGTCAAAGCCATAAAACCCCGCTCAGATGAGCTCTTCTGCTCAGTGTGGGTTAGAGCCAGTCACTCGTCCTGCCTGTCCCCTCTGTCCCTTCCTTGAGGGGAGGACAGTCATTCTGGCGCTTGGCCTGCCTCTCTGCATCTTGCCCAGAGATAATGTGCACTGACTCTGACTCCTATGCCCTCCCACTCCTTGTGTGCCCAAGCAGGCATCATTGCCGTTGGCCATCATCACCAGGGAACAAAATTGGCATCTTAATGCCACCTGCTCTACATGTGACAAGGGCCTCATAGACCTCGATGGAGAGCCTTGTTACCTTTCAAAGTCAGAGCCTTGTAATTGAGCAACGAATGCTTGTTGCACAAACCATGCCGACAATTTTTGATGGATAGAAAATACAATATTTAGTCAGACTGCTGTAAGTTAAAACACAGCAGACAGTAAAAGGATGAAATTATACCCCAACAGACTTTTAAATGAGAAAATAGTCTGTGTTAGGGAACATTATTCATTTAAATAGCAGAAAGCTTATAATTTCAACGAGGCCACAATTTCCATAAAAAGGCTGCATTTGGGATTTTTTTTTTGCCTTTTCCCTCTTGCAGATTGCAGTTAAAATGAATGAACCTTCCTGCTTACAGAGAAATTCATTTCTATTTTACTTTGCCTTTTTCATGTCAATTACAGAACACTTTGTTAAAATGATTACATAATTTCCACAGAAGCTTGGTATTGCAGGCTGAAGGAGATAAACCCACTTAAATGTGACCAATGTACTCTCAAATTCCTGCCCGGAGCAGTTTCTCATCTAGACATCACTCAACACCATCTTCCAAAACCTCTGCACAGAATCAGTGCAAATGTCAGAGACAAAAAAGCATCTCTCTGCTGAGGGAGGCACCACGTGAACTCTGTTTTTAGGCAGCGAGTCAGAGGTCGCTTGCTGCTAAAAACTCTGTATCCTCAGTCCTCATCTCATCACTTGGTTCCTGTCTCGTGATAAGGTTACACTGAATGGTGCTGGCATCTTTCAAGGTTACTGTTCCAGAAAATATTTGCAAATAATTTGACGTGCTGTCAGCTAGCAGGCAGCAGTGAACTCATATAATTCAACATACTAATGTGGGTTTTCACGCCTAAAGCTATAAATAAGCTTGATATTCGAAAGTTTCTGTAATGTTTATTTAATAGCAATATTTTATAAATAAATCTTGATTATTCCATTGCACTCCACTGGAGATCTTCTTCCAATATAACAGTTCTTTCTAACCCCAGGCCTCTTTTTCTGACCTCTCCCTGCCACCCACATCTCCATTAAAGAAATAAAACACTTCCTTCTCAAATCCTTTTTCAGACATGAGGGAATTATGGCGATGGCAGCTCCTCCTTTACCTCCTCTTCCTTCTCCCATCCCCTTTCCTTTGCCCAGATTGCTGTCTACTCCCCTGGAGATTTTTGCCTGCCTTGTGGTTGCCCAAGGATACCTGCAAACACTCTCCAAGTCCAGCTAGAGGAAACTCCCTATATTGGGCAAATCCCATGTAAAATCACAGACTAGGGGTGCATAAAGTCTAAAAGGAAAGGCTGCACCAGCTCCACTGGGCTTTGGATCCTACCAGTCAGACCTCAGATGTGCTTCATGCTCTCCAGTTGCTTTTTGGACGCCTCCCTCCTTTTGTGCCTAGGAGCACCTAAAAGCAGATGATGCTGGGGTTCAGCTGCTTTTCACAAGCTCTATTCCTGAATGGATCTGCACAGTATCAGTTCACTATCTTCCATCTTTGTGTCTAAGAAGCAACGCAAAGCTCACCAAAACTCACTTGAGAGGAGATCAAGATAGGGCACCAGGCATCAGCCAAGTGTTTTAGGAACTTGGAAAAGCTGACCCTTTTACATACAGCAGCTGCTGGAAAGTTTTTTTCTCTTCTTTCCATCAAAAAACAATTCATTGGAAGC
The DNA here is from genome assembly GCA_013401255.1 of Urocolius indicus. Lineage (NCBI taxonomy): Eukaryota > Metazoa > Chordata > Aves > Coliiformes > Coliidae > Urocolius > Urocolius indicus. The sequence continues at coordinate 253,568 of WBNH01007034.1, forward strand.
TTTCCAACTCAAATCAAGGCTCTAATTGAAAAAGTGCTTTCACAGAGCTGCATCAGTTTGGACCATTATTGCAGTCCTGTGACATTTAGGCTTTTTAAAAGACACTGATCTTCTGAAAACTGTCTACAACTCAGTACAATAATCCTCCAGTGGGGAAAACCAACAATGCCTGATAACAAATCATTAGAATCATGTGAGAGCCAATATGTACATGCATTGCATGATCTCTGCGTGTGTAAATATGTTTGGAAGGCTCTAGCTTCTCAAGCAGATGGTTCTTTATACAGATGGTAGATTACTGTGGTGAGAGATGCTGGAAGGAGTCCTGTGCTCCACATTGCTAAATGGAAAATCAAGTCCAAGAATGTGGTATCTAATACACAAGGATCTACACACGTCTCCACATCTGGGCTGAGATTTTGGAAAGAAAGCAGAAATGTCTGTAGCTGATGACTGTCAATGGCTCTGCACAAGATCCTGGACCTACTCACAAGGTTGTGCTTGCCAGACCAGAATTTAGAGAGAAGTTCAGTGTGACTCAAGTGCCAAGGAAATCAACGAACAAAAAATCTACATCAACATCAATATTTCATGGCAATGTCAACACTAGTATTCAGTACCATGAAGGATTGGACCCAAAATGAGAAAATCCATTTTCTTCCAAAAGGGGAAAGGGAAGCGAGAACTCTCATCAATGAAACAATTTCTTTGTGCTGCACTCTGTGCAAATATTTGGATTACTAAAATGAATTTATGAAGCAATTATTTTTAATGCTACACGAGGAAATTAAGTACTCATTGATAGGTGATTTATAATCTAAAGCTAAAAGATCATGAAAAAGCAAATATAACTTAATTAAATGTCCTTTGGCTTTGCTACTATTGCAGACCAAACTCATAAAGTAAGTAAAACAAACCATTTTTAGAACAGAAATGAGTATTGGTTCTTCTCGTTCTGAAGACAAATAATTTACTGGCTAAATATATTTTGCAAAGTTTAGCGATGTGAAAGATTTTTCCAGTGGCCTCTGGGTCTTGAAGGAAGGATAAAAACTGCCTGGTACAGATTCAGGGAATTCATTGTGCTGCAAATGACAGGAGCATTTGCTATGAAAAGAGGAAAACAAAAGGTTATTTCTGTTCTTTTTATATTGGGGAATAAAATGTAATATATTCATGGAGTAGAATATATTGCGAAAGGAACGTGCCTTTATGGTCTCTCCATTGGCAAGGCGTTTGTGATTATTCACTCCTGACACTGAGCCCATTAACCTGGGGAAATTTAATCTAATGCTACAGTAATATTGCTATTTTTCCACTCTGAAGTGTAAATAATTTGAAAAAAAACCCACCCAGGTTTTTAGAATGAAATACCCCAAGTGATGTATTCAGTCAGTTAAGTGGTCAGTTTGACTCTTCCTTTGTACTCCTGAAGCAAGAGGGTTGAGTTTAACAAAAAAAAAAAAGAGTGAAAAACTAGACACTGCTAAACAAACTGTGGAAGATCATCCATTGTAACTACATATTTGAGCAATGTAAACTGCTTCTGAATATACTGGGTTGGCTATGTCAGCCTTTCACTCACGTGCGTACTGAGGGAAGACTGTTTAAGACAACTTTGATTCCTCTTGAACTTCATGTGCTTTGACTGAATGATGAAGACGAGGTATTTGGATATCTCCATCCTCCTCAAAAAGTCTGTCTGTCTCTGACCCCAGGTACAGCTCCACAGATTGAGAGGGTGTGATTGCTCCCATGAAGTGGTGGCAGCAGGGGGAAGCCCAGCCCACTGTAGAATAGCAGGGACAAAGCAAACCACTTTGCATTTCTTGAAATGCATGGGAAAGAAGAGCAGTATGAAATGCAGACCCTCCCTGCCCCGGGCCTCTTGAGCTCAGCTGCTTTGGAGAGACTTCCAAAGACCCATTCTCTCCATTAGAGTTACAAAGCCTTGTAGAGCTAGGCCATCATCTTCACTGATGAAGAGCAAGGAATCTCTTTTATATCTTATATGGAATTGCACTGGCTCCTTCATTGCTCTGAAGTGGTTCCAGCTCACCTGAAGGATGTGCATTTTGTAAACCCTGGGGTGGAGAATCTGCTGATTATTGAAATGTGCATGCAATATGCAAACCCAAGGCTGATGGTTAGTGTCACAATGGTGCAGAGAACAAACCACAGGTGACAAAGGTAAAGGTGCTCAGGGCTGTCATGCTATGAAGACAACCAATAGCTATCTGCCTCTTGACACTCTGTGTGTCAACTAAACAGGCAAGCTTCAGCATATATAGAGTCATTATAATGCTCAGCTTCCTAAGAAATGGATTTCTCACCGCAGATATATCAGAGAAGTCATTCATAAATAAAAGGGTGACTGCTATACACAGGACAGACATCATCAAGGTGTGTCTGAGCCCCAGCGAGCAGTGATAATAACTTGCTGGGAAACATTGTCTCTGCTGTGAAAAGAGACATCAGAAATACACATTTCCAGGAGACCTTGGAGCTGAAGATGCATCTGTCTTTCAAAAACCTCATTAATGTAGACTACAAGGGCTACAGCACATAAATTACAAATTACATCAGGTAAGTTACCATACATCAGCTGGTCTGTGTGCATGCTCTGAGAGCACAGAAAACAGCACCATTTGAGTTAACTTACCCCTCTCTGATTTTACACCAACCTATGGCAACATCCTGCCTTGCAAAGGATATGGATTGAGAGTGCCTACATAGATGGTTACCTCAGGCTAGCTGATGTGCACTTATGTGCTAGGGAAGTCCCTTTTCTGTTTTTCTGAGCCATCCTCAGGCTGTGGACTACAGACTGGAGGTACTTTATTGAGGTACCTTAGCTAAGGAGCTTACATGACTGCAGGTTTTTTGTGTCTTTGATGGAGAAAGATTGGGGCCTCTAGAGATTTCCTAATCTAGGCAACTCCAGAAGAAATACTAAGAGTATTCCACTGTATTATAAAAAATATGGCAATTAGTCTCTTCTCCTAATTTAGAGGAAATGTGAAAAGCTGAATTTTTCAAGCAAAGCCATTTTTCAACATCTATGGATTTAAAAAAGTAAATTAGTTGAAAAGCAAAATCACAGTGTACCCTGCAAAGCATTTTGCATCTTTCCTTCAGATATAAAACATCTAACATAGGAAAATAACCTGGCTGCAACAATAACTGCAAAGCAAATGGGAAATGGCTGCACTGTCAGTGACTGTATTCACCTGGCATATAACACAAGTCTGAATGGCTTTTTTGCTCTTTACTATCCTTTGCAACAAGTGAACACACATCTCATTCTAAGGGCACAGACCCCACAAACGGAAGGACATGAATACTGACACCAGAGTTGCAGAAAGACAAAGAAAAGATGCTGGTGCTTGATTTGGGAAAAAATACTTTTGTTTTCTTGCAAACTCAACTAGCTGTGACAAGGAAAATGGACAAAGGTGTCAGTGTGCTGATGAGTTCACTGGTGCATCCAAAGCACTCAGATACTACCTTCAAGACTACAGTAGATCAGTGAGTAGATCACTCACATTGTGACCGAAGTCTGGGTGGTGAACACAAAGTAAAGCAGAAAAGTCACGAAGTAAATGAAAAGCAAGATGGAATTTGCTCTTGCAATTGCTTCTGTGGGTTCTGTTCATTGGATGAGTTCTTAGGAGAAAGCAGCAGTGAGCATGTAACTGAAGACATCATCCTATTCCATATGCACAAAGGGACCATATGATACCTGCAGGTCCGATTCTGCCTGTTTCCTTGTGCACACCTTGCCAAAATGTCCTTCCTTTAACATAGATGCTTTATACGAGGTCTAACATCTGTTCAGTGTCTGATGTGGCTTGCTTCAGGACTTGTAACTCCTATGTTTTCTGTGTAAGAATTCTTACCACAGGTATTAATATCCTGTAGCAATTCTCTGAGAGTTAGATCAAAAGGTAATGGAAAGTAAATGGGCTTTTGTGTCTATAAGCACCCATCATAGCAATCTTAACATGGATTTCTTTCCTTTCCTTTTCCTGTCTGGAAGGAAATGTCTATTACCATATAAATCTACACTGTACATTCAATGTTTTAACCCCCTTTCCTTCCTTGGCCTCAGTGAGTTCATGTCTTCTTTTTTTAAAAAACAAGGAATGGCACCCTGCCTGGTGCAGTGGCACAGGGCTCAACACTGCATTTGCATGACATTTGGAAAACATAAAACCTCCTCCTGCTATCTTGACCAAACCATTTAGCTAATCTGAACTATTTGTTTCTGTTTGTTCTCATTTTGACAAAAATCTAATACTAAATTATTCTGTAATTGCTTAAACTAATACAGTGCTTCCTGTACCTTGGTCACCAAGCCAGAAAAAGCCAATATTCAAAGGCTCTGTTCACCATTTGTTTTGCACGTTGCCATCCTACATCAGTCATTCTTCTACCTCAACATACAATACCTCTCACCTATCAAGTCCTGTCAGTCTCTCCTTTACTATTGTCTCTACCTCACACCTTCTTATTGCAACATTTCCATTATAGCAACTACTTAACTTTGCCAGAGTGGTATGGGGATGATGCAGTACCACAGTCATTTGCATTATGCTGTATGAAAAGTGGTTGCTATGAAAATTATCATGTCACGAACGAGAAGAGCATGGCTCAAGGTGAACGATATACAGTAGAAGTGGATGTGTTCTTGAAACCCCTCTGTTTATTACTGTTGAAAGGTCACACACAAAAGCATGTAATGTGCAGAACATAAAGGTGAAGTGCACTGTATCTTAAAATGACCCTAAACAAGAAGATAATGTTGTATGTATAATAAAACAATAATAATACCTTAAAGGCCTCCAGAGATAAATGTTAGCTATTTTCCTTTATCTGACAGTGACACAAACCATTCTATGACTCTATGATTCTATGTGTGATAAAACAGATTGACATCCCGTTGTTATGTGTATTGAGAGATAATCACAAATGGGATTTAACTTAGGCATCTGAGACAAAGAAACAAGTTGCACCAAATTAGAAGAGAGGCAGAGGGGGAAAGGGTCATCACAGAGGAATATCTCAATATGCCATTGATGTGTGAGCACCAAATGCAGCTACCCAGAACTCGTTTGCTCCATGAGTGAGGTCCCCTGAGCTGACCTGCTGCCTATGATGCTACATGGGGTACTCTAAGGGACCACATTAAAAGTTCCACTTCAGTGCTTTACTTCATTCTTATGTACTTCATTGACAAACCTGCACCAGGCCTTGATCTTTTAATCCACTCCAGCATGTATAAGAGGTTTAAAGGCTTCCTATTTTTGAAACTCTACACGTTTCTTCAAATAAAGATAAGATTCTCTCAAAGTGGATGAATTGATCCACAGACATTCAAATGCCATGAACAAAGGAGTACAACATTAATTTACAATCATATAACGACTGCTTTATAAGGTGTGTACACAGAGCCACATACATCAACAATTCAGGTGGGCCTGGGATGGATGAGGGAAGCCAGGCTGCCTATCTGCAGTCCAGAACTCTAAAATAGCCTTGGGAAGAGCCAGGGCCCAAAGTCTGTATTAATATCTACATACATTAATATCTACATCTTAGGTGGACAGAGGGACAAAGCACTCTTAGAGACACAAATGCCTCCTGATGTGTCAAAGCATAGTTTTTGCATGAAGTTTAATTTCTGTCTTTCACTGCAAAGGCCCAGTTCAGCCCAAAGATGCTCCAAATCCTCTCAGTGACCCAACAGCAATGTGCTCATCCTCTGTACACAAGCTGCTGGCTTCTGCTATACATTGGGCCTCTCCTCCACACGACTGCTGATGGCACAGGAACACCAGCTTGTGTATCATTCCCAAATGAAGCCCACAAGTAATGATATCATTAGCAATGAAGATTACCTACTTCCAGCTGAACTGAGATCAACTGTAGGAAAGCAACAAAGTGAAGTGCAAAGGATTAATCACTGCCTCGGTGGTATGAGGGATCAAACAGATGACTTGGTAGAAGAAATATTTATTCATATGTTAAATTGCTAGCACTTCACCATTGAATTTGTGTGTTTGTTTTTAGAAGACTGAGATAGATGCCTGAGTTCTAGGTGAATGGGATTTAATTCCACAGCAAGACCAGGCTGAAAGTGAATTTGTGGCAGAGTATGCAGCCATCCTCAGGAAGCTATTAGGACCCATGACCTTGAGCTCAGTCTAGAGGGCTCTTTGTGGGACCACTTTGCCTGCGGGCACTACAATGAAAGTGTTCAGCAAGCTTGCCTACAGAGGGAATCTGACATACCAATCAGTGCTGGAGAGATTGATTTCAAGTGATATAGCAGTGAAGGACACTTATGCTAATAAAGCAAGGCTGGAAAGACAGGAAGGCATCACGTACAGCAAAGGATGGCCTGTTTCCCTCTGAAACTTTCAGGCAGTCTTTCATCTATGTCCAAAAGATGACATTGGACACAGCTATGGATAGAGCTATATATAAACCCAACTTCATGACTTGGAGCAGGGGAGGGAAGCCAGTGGAGGTGATGCTTCTTTGAACACCGGGGAGGTGCACTTTGCTGTGAGCAGGAAACATGAGAGCAGCACCTGAGTGACCATGGAGCTGGGAAGTGCTCTCTGGGACCAGCAACTTCACTGCAGCAATACTGAGGGAAAAGGGCTGGGGCACTGGCTGCTGCTATATACACCACACTGTGGAGGCAACAGCTCCAGACCAACTGAAACACTGCACTGAACCAGGGTACTGAGGAGCAGTTTGAGCACTGGTCCAGTAACAAATCCACTGAGGGATTGGTTGCAGACCACAGATATTACTAAAGAAAGACTTAGTCAGTGAGATGGGCCTATTACCAAAATAGTTTGAACACACTCGATACCACCTGCACCCCCAGGAGGCTACAAGAATGGCTGCTCCATGGGTAAGTTGTCTCTGACATTGGATATGGCCCCTCAAATACCCACACTCCCTCTTTTCTCTGTGACAGATGAGCTTTCGTTTGAGACAGAGGCCATGCTGCCGGTAGCACAGGCACAGCACGTGTGTCTGATCAGTGAGAGGAGTGGGCATACCATGGTATTTCTGTTTAAAGAGGCAAAGAAGATGAGAGGAAGTTCGTGCTGGTTTTATGCCAGCTTTATTGCAGCAGTGGGAGTACAGACAATACCTGATTCAGCAGAAAACCTTATGCTATAATCTATCAGAAAATTTTCAGATAAATGTGAACTGTGAGAGTCAGTTTGTATTGAATCAGCACTTCGCCTGTGGCAGTTTGGATCCAATGCCAAGAGTCCTAGTGCCAGATTTACCGTATTGATGAACCACAACCTCAGCTTCTGTCAAAGAGGGCAAAAGCAGAAGGGAAAAGCTTTACTTCAAGCATCTGTGGAATATTTAGAGACACAAAACCCCCATTTGGATGGGAGAGAAGAATAAAAAGAAAGAAGGAGGCTGAGGGCATCTTCTAAAACACCCGTGTATTGTCAAAGACTTGATTTCTGAATCATTCAGTGCTGTGGTGATCGGCAGCAGTGCTATAGCTCTGAAGCCAAAGCAACAAGATTTCATTACACCCTAATGATATGTAGTCTTTAGGCTGCAATATTCATCAGATCAATACTTTTAGTTCTATCAGGACATTGTACATTTGTTTTGTTACCCCTTTAGTATCTCCAGAGAGTCTGTTGTGTTGCACAAATAGAGTCAGCCCGGTCACTCTGTTATTATAATGAAGTTTTTTTTTTTTTCTGAGAAAGATACAAAGCTCTCAGAAAATTGCACACTACACTTTCAGCCAGCATGGTTGCTAACTGTTTTAATAAATGTTTTTAAAAAGCAAACCACCCTGACAGCAAACAATTGTGTTTATCCCCTGCCTGCGAGGATCTGCCTGCTCTTCAGATAATCAATTTCTTCGAATTACCAATAACAGTTTTAAGAGCAAGCAAGGCTCCCAGTACCTGCAATTCAACAGTTGGAAATAAGCTATAATTTGCATTAAAAATAAAACCAGTCATGCCCTATAGCCTGGACGTTGCGAGCTGCAAAATAAGATACACTAACTACCTAGGCTTGTGACACAGTTCTCCTGTGGCACCCAGCACTCCAATTAAAAGTGTGTCAGCTCTTCTTTTATAAAACTCTATTTCTGAGGGCTTTATACCAGCTGCTTAACTTCATGTAGCATAAATGTTCACAGTCCAGCAGTAAGGATATTATGTGCAAATTGTCCCTGCTGTGTAGAAAATAAGCCCAGAGAACCAAAACTGCTAAATACAGTAAAATGTGAAATACCTCTGTTATTTATATATCCCCAGTCTCATCTACACACCCTGCAGTAAGTTCTCTGTGACAAGGTGTGCATAGGGGCCCCACAGACTACTGAGGATCCCAGGCAAAAGCTAGTCATGGGCTGGGCTGAGCTGATGCTAGAGGTAGCACAAAAGCCTCTGGACCCTCCAGCAATGGAACACCAGCAGCAGCTGGGACCACCAAACTCTCAAAGAGGTTTTAGGGAGGGCTGAAATTCCTGTTTGTTCCTTCCCAGCAGTACCACACAGAGGAAAATTCCACTCAAGGTGCCGGGTAAACCTTTCAGACCAAGACACAGCTCCTATAGTTTTTGATGTATGGCACTTTGGTCTAATTAGGAGTTAGCTGAAGAACATTTTCATCTCCTATCTAATCAATAAAAATTTGACCCTATGTAGAAAATCAGTAAAAGTAGTTTACAACACTGCAAAAGGAAAAAAAACCCTAAAACCCAAACCAAACATATTTTGTAAGTCTTTCTATTTAATCTGATGGTCATTACTCAAATAGCTTTCTTTTTTTCATTTAACTACTCTCTTTGTGTCTGATGAAATTTTACCCAAAGCAAAACATTGCCTACTGCTTCCAACAAAAGACATGATTTAAACACTTCTTCTTTGCTCTGTCACAGCAGTGATTCAACCAACAAAACACTGGTGGGATCACATATGGTGCAGATGCTCTGCAAAGTGAAAATACTATCAAGATCATTAATCTGAGCAGCTTCAATAATCTGAGTTACATTTCATTTGGTAATCAACAGCAAGATGTGAAAACTGTTCTCCCTCTCATGCCACATGCTGTTGGCTGCCTATCAGCTGGTGCGTGACTTGACCAAGCTGAGCCAAAGCCAAAGCGCATCCCTACATGCCAGCTGAACACACGCAAGAGAGAAGCATGATATGCACTAAGATGAGTGTGTGGACAGCAGAATCCCTTCTCATAGCTGAAGGTGGAAGCTCATTTTTACAGGAGTAGGAGAGAATCCAGTATTTTAGCCGTCTTTTCCCATTCAGCATAGTGAAACATAACCTCCAGGGCAAACTGTAAGCTATTGGTGCATGTGTGGCAGTAGCATCTATTTCCCACCCTGCCTAAATCACTTCTCCTAAAGTAGCTTCAGATATGTTGAGGAATAAGACTTTAATCCTTTCCTACACAATTACTATTCATACTACGGTTCCAGCTGTGGTTCGTGGCTGTCCCTCAGAATGCTGGAAGTAGCAAATTATTCATAAGGAAGAATTTAATATGGTTCTGACTGTACTAAGGCAGACTAGCTCATGGGAAAAAGTACTAGCTGCTATTTGCATATAGGTGACCCATCTGATGCTCTTTACAGTCTTACTCTTTTAAGCTATTATGTCTGATGGCTGCCATGTCTGATTTTCCCCCAATCTTACCAAATTCTACTAAAATGAGAGACAGCATGAGCGCCTGGCCCACGGCTGGGAATGGGAAAACCTGCTTTCTAGGGCTGTATCTGTCAGTGCCATATGTGTCACTGGTCCAGTCCCTGCCCTCCACTCATTGTTACACCACTTGGAAGATTTGGGAGGAATCAGTCCTCCTGCAAAGTACCGAGGAAGATGAACGCACAGGCTGCATTGTTGATGTTGTTCTGCCAATCAACTGCAATTAGAAGCAATTAGTGCTGCCTCGTGCAAAGGGCTCTGGGGCAGGAGAGTACTGATGTAAATCTAACACCCCAGTTCAGCTCCTTTATTATCAGGAAGAATCTTGTCATAGACGTCAAAGAAGACGGCACATGTCAGTCACATCCAGACTCCTCATATTGTGCAGATGTACATATTTTATTATTGAAAACTAGGAACAGTTAAATGCTTATTTAAGGTACGAAGGAGATCTCATCATCACTCTGTTTTATAACACAGTATCTATAATGCTTCTCTTTATGGCTCATTCCCTAGAATGAACTGGCTTTCAAATGAGAAACAGGCATTCAGGGGTTTGTGGCATAAATGCCAGTCTTGACTTATTTCTTCTTAGCAGGGCTCAAGCCTTTTCTGTGGGTTTCGTAGGGCTGTGCAGAATTGGATTAAAACCTTTCTTACTAGAAAAAGTGCTGCTGACCATCACTCTGACTTTAGCTGCCAAAGGGTGACGGTGGCATTTGGGTATTTAAGAATATTCCCAGTCCCATTCTCCATAAAGCCAGTCCCTTTTCATCGGGGCAGTACAGCACAGAAGTGAAGTCCTTGTTATGCAGTTGGAGGACATTGCTCCTGATTTTCATTATTACATTTGAAACTGAAAGCCCTGGTGGAAAAACAAGGCTTCTAGCACCTTTACCTTTTTGCAAAGCTGTTGACAGTGGTATTTATTAAACCTGATGCTTTCACGTCACTAAACCCTGTTGTTTTCAGTGTAAGTATAAAACGTCCTAATTTTTCTGTATGCTAATTTATTTATAGGAGATGTGTACGCATTAGATCTGCAATGAGAGTATTAGTAACACACCAACTAGGCTATCTCTGTTTTGAATGTTTAAATATTCAACTCCAAATGATGCTCAAAGATTTAAAGCTCCAAACACATTCAGTCCTTTTCATCATAAAACTCTTTTGCACTGATGATTTTACAGAGCTTTGCTTGTATGCAGGCACTTAGCGGAAGACCAATTGCATAACCTTTTTCCCCTTACAACCATTCCTGAGGCTAAATAAGACTTTACCAGCAACAACACCACCCATCAGTTATCTATGCTGTAGTGTAAACAATGAAATTCTTATTATGTACTCAGAATTCACAGAGCCATTTCCATGGTAACTCTGTTTTCATGTCATATCTTTAATGAATAGGTAATGAAAGAAATGCTGCATTTACAACTTCATTACTAGTAAAAAAAAATACAGCAGTAAATTTGAATTATAGTAGCTGTCATTTTAAGAACATGCTGAAGATCATGCAGGAATTTCAAGGCTGTCATTTTGAAATGACAAAGTAAACACAAGCAGAAAAATATACCAGGCACTCTTGGTTTTAATTCCACTCTACGGTTTATTCTGCTATTCATAATTTTCTGATACGGAGTAAAAGCTTAAGTAATAAAACAAGGTCATCGTGGGATGATGGGACAGGCATAGTTGGAGACAAGTTGTGTGCTTGTGACCATGTCTACCAGTGCTAGTGATTTTTAATGACTTGATCCATCATATTTTAATTACATAAATCACTAAAGTGCTGACTTCTATAGGTATTACTTTCTGGAGAGATACAAAATGCATCACGCGCTGGAGATGATGTTTACCTGTGGGAAAGGACTGGGAAGGGATTTTGAGTGGTACGATAGTTGAAGCCAGCCAGGTGAGTTAGGCAGAGGAAGAGCACAGTGTAAACCTCACCAACATTGTAACCACTCCATCAAGTTACAACACCAAGTAAATCAAGGAGAAGCTTCCAGCTCGGCAGGCTGGCCGTGCAGAGGTGGCTCACAGGAACACAGCACTGTTTGAATGCAAGACACAGAACAAGGTAAACTTCCTTACAGTTTCTGTGTCCTTTTGGGTTAAATCTCTCCATTGCCTCTCCTCAGCAAGAGCAGAACCGCAGCACGTTTGAGGAAGGTGATGAAACCTTCCTTCTTGCAAGCAGGCAAATGGTGCCACAGAGCAGGAGCAAGTGCTGTGCTACATCATGAGCCACACACCAGCCTCTTCTGTGGATGCTGAACCTCCCTCTTCCCTTCACAGACTTCAGGAGAGTAACCCATTGCCACAACTCCACCACAAATCCCTAATATGTCATTTATTAAATCTCTTGTTTCGTATTTCACATGTGAATATATGTGAATCTGTGTCCTTTAAAAAGCTTAGAGCCCACAGATCAAACAAAGGCCTCCAGAAAGAGCCTGAATTTGGTATCAAACTCAATGGCCTTGACTCACAAATGAAGCTGGAGCCTGGGAGCAGCAGCATTACCTTCCTGCCCCACCAGTGGGGACCGAAATCATAACAGATGTGTGTGAGAGGGAAACCTCATACCAGCCCTACCTCCCTGCACACACAGGCACAGGATACAATGCAGCCTTTTGTTTGCAGCTGGCAAGATGAAACAACACAGCCCTTCAGCTGCTGGTGGTCCCTTGGCATGGCGTGGGCCTTGCAGCCATCACACAGACGTTTGGTCCGGTCAAAGAGACCCTTCACATGGCTTCAGCCAGGCTTTTCCAGGTCTTACTTGGGCAAATCTTCCACAAAACAAACTGAAGGGCAAAAGTGCACACACACAAAATACCCTAAAGCCTAGGAAAATGTAGTACAGCAGCCCTGAGAGGAGCCCAGAAGGATGGGTAGGTAGTAAGCTAAACTGATGCTCAATCACTGCAAGTTTTAATTTATTGAAACTCAGATTCATTTAAATGAAATCTTTCCAATGGGGACAAAATAACCAAGCATACAAAACTCTGTTGCTGTTGGGAAGCTGCTGGGAAAGAGGTGTGTGTGTTTGGGATGTGTGTTTGTCTGCAAAGAAGATTTGTTAGTTCTTGAAAGAGGTGATTTGGGAGAAACTAGCAACAGCGCAAAGTCATTATAGATGGAGGCCGGAGATGTTGCAGAGATTGAACTTGTTACAGGAATATTTTATAGCCCACCTGACCAAAAATGAACAACTGGACTGTGAAATGATTGAGCAAATAAAAAAAAAAAGCAGTAAAAATGCTGGAGTGATAGTAATGGAAGATTTTTAACTACCAGAGCACAGGCTGGAGTCCATTAAGTGCATGAAATAAGTCTGGAGGTATGTGAGAATGTGTGGCTCACCGTGGATTTTCTGTTTTAAAGAACTCATTAAATGCCCCAGCGGTAGTTATCTGTGTATTAAATAACACAGACAATAAATATATCTGCCCCAACACTACTAAACTGGGCATCATTAAGGGTTGGATGTAAAGGACTGTACACAAGAACTACATGAAAACAAACCCCATCCTGTGCACACAGCCCCCAGGAACATTCCTGGGCACCATCTCCAAGTCCCTCCTCAATAACTATGGGTACACAGGCACCTGCATCTCTTCTCCCAGCATCTTCCTGCGCAGGCCGTTGTGAAGCAGAGCCCTGGGAAATGTTGTAACACAGGCTAGAGGTGGAGACTGAGCACACAATAATAGAGGGGCAACTAAACAAATATAAAGGAAATTTGAAATGTAATTGTTTTTTAAATCTTTCTTACTAATTACATAAACATTCACACTCGTTGTAGATGTTCTGATTTGTCATCTCAGGGTTTGGCAGAAGAAAAGAGGAAGAAGTATCCTGAAATACTGGCATTGCTTTGAGGTGACAGAGAGGTGAAGAGTGCCTGAAGGACTCAGGATCTGTTCCTGCAAGACTGACACTGACAAACTGTTCTCAATGTAGGACCAGTCATCCACCTCATCACTTCTAATACTCTGGAAAACCTTGCCCAGCTAAATTTTCGGTTCTGCCTAGCAAACAACTCCTTTTATATGCTTGAACTTCCAGTGACTCATCATTACAGACTTGTGTAACTTGGGGAAAATGATGATGCTTCACCTTGAGAAAATATTTCTACTCTTTTTTTGGGCCCATTCATAAATTAACATTTGCTTGACGTAAAATGTCAGTCTCATTGAAGCCTCTAATCCCTACTGAGATCTAGGGAATATAGTTCTTTTCACCTGGAAGATAGGGAAACATTTTGAGTTATTAGAGGTGGAATTACTTTAAACATCTGTGAGATATACAAGGCTTTCAGCATGTGTTACCGCTTCCATGTGACGTCTGGCAAATGTTACAGGCACCACTCCTTAGAAATTATGCTTTCATTAAAAAAAAGAAAGAAGGAAAGGAAAAAGAAACCTGAGAGGTTCTGAGGGCAGACTGCATACTGTGTTAGTTCAGGACCCCAGACTTGCCCTGTCTCAGGATGCTGCAGGAACCACTACACCTCCAGCGTGGCAGCCCTGCGAATGGTCTGGATGCAAAAGGTATGTTTTTGGGGTTGAGCAAAAGCACTGGAAGATGTATATTCCCCATCTCACCCTGAAAGTAACTAGTCTTGCTGCCCCCTTTATGTTTTTAGAATTGAATAACCTGTCCTGTAATCAGTCACCTCTTGATAGTCACCTCAGACAGATATCCTAGAGACCCTGGGGAAAGCTCCCACTCTTTCCCTACACACTCCCATGGTGCTGCCACCAGGTGATGGGCTTTCCCACCATGGGAAGGGGTCAAAAATCCTCCACATAAAGAGTAAAAGGGACACTGGAATGGGATGAGGATGTGAAGTCTCACCTTAACACGAAATAATCTGATGAAGCTATGTCTTAGAAGTGGTTTTAATTCTCCCTTCTGTTTCTCCTGCTGAAAGGCACATTGGGTCTCTAAAGGCTGGGGATGCAATGGTCATCAGCAAATTTATTAACAGTCACTTGATATCCATTTATTTCTGTGTTAATATTGTCCATTAGCTCTTTCTCCCTCACCTGTGTTCGTTCCCATGGCATTTATCACTGAAAAATCATGGTCTATCTAGCATTGATTTTGCTGGCCTAAATGATTCAGACTCCCAAAATGTCATGTCCCAGAGCCACAGCCAGCTGCTGATCTTGAACAGGACCAGAGCACAAGCAGCAGCTCAGCAGGAGCAGCAGGATGACCAGAGACAGGAATACCTCACTAGCACTACTCAAAATACCTTCATGGCATCACATTGTGGCTCAAAGTCCTCTAGGGCTGCCAAATATGTCCAAGCTGCTCTTCAGTTTCCCTAACCTGAAAACCTCAGCTTATCACAGAAATCATCACTGTTTGCCCCTAAGGGCGTATATTCAATCTTGTCTTTTTCTATCGCTCCAAGATTCCTTCTGTACAAGAGAGCATGCTCTTGCACTGATGATATTTTTAATGTTGTGCTGTCTGCAAACTCAGTTAGCATGCTCTTCCTCCCCAAGGCCTCTGCTGGAAATACCACACAAGATAGTGTCAAGACCAGTCTTTGGGGAATGCTACGAGTAACCTCCTTCTAACGTGATGGCTTGCCTGTTAATGCAATCTGGTTTCATTTCCACCTGTTGCCCACTTCTTATCAACCTTTCGGGTTTTCTACTTATCTCCACCTCTTCCATATTAACTGATAATTTCCCATGTGGTGCTATATCAAATGCTTCACTGAAGTTCATAAAGATGAGACATACAGCACTTTTTCTTGTCAAGAAAATCAGTTATCCTATCAGAGAAAGCTATCAGGTTAGCATGGTACGTGATGCCATTGAACAAAAGAATTGCATGTTATTCCATTTTCCTTTCATATCCTCTTTTGCAAATCATTTAATTAATTTCATTCAAGCTTTTAATTATTGTTTTTCTCCAAATAGCATCTGAAGTCATATACACTGTCAAGATCAGGCTTGGGCTGCTGAGACAGTTGTTCATCCCTTCGTGCCCCACATTCTCGAGCGCAGGTACTGTGAGTGCTACTCTCCAAACATCCAGCACTGTCTCCAGTTAAACAAATGTATTAACCCTTCCCAATCTAAGCACGCTAAACAACTTGAATATTGCTTCTACTTGAGACCAGGGAAAGACTTACAGTTTGTTTCCCATAGCCATTCAGCCTCTGTCCCTTCTTGAAAACAGACACAGACACTGAATTTTGGGGTCATACTTTGATGATTTCTACCACTCCTCTCTGTGTAGTCTTTGTTGCTTGTTTTGTTTTCTTACCCCTAAAAAGCCTCAATATCTCTTTTATTTTTCCTTATAGAGCCTATTCTGGCTGAGGTGCTGTCAGATTACTTTATCCTTACATTTCCTGTATTCCTTCAAGCACCTAACCATATCTTTAGCACATAGTGGTTTGTACAAACAAGCTACACATCCTCTGTCTGTGCATCTGTTCCCCATCTATAATGCAACTCAGTGCATTTCTGAGAACATCTGCATCATATGAGGAGCTCCTGTCAAGTGTGAGTACACGGTGAGTTGAGTTGGGCTCCCTGACTACTATCATAGACCTAAACAGGAGTAAGTCCCAGCACAGGAGTAAATACATACAGGTTCTGCTGTTTGTCCAGGGTATTTGGTACTTTTCCTACCATTTTAAGACAGTTTTAGTTCTACTTTTGAGGTGGACACAAAGTCAAGAGATATTTTACTTGGGGCCTACGTGAGTTCCTAACAGTTGTTGCTGAAATCCATCGTATTGATGAAACTCATGCTGGTCAGGGAAAAAAAAAAAAAAAGCAGCATTTGCACTCCAAATTTCAATAATGGGATGAAGTAGCATTAAGAAGGAAAAAAAAAAACNTAGTTCTACTTTTGAGGTGGACACAAAGTCAAGAGATATTTTACTTGGGGCCTACGTGAGTTCCTAACAGTTGTTGCTGAAATCCATCGTATTGATGAAACTCATGCTGGTCAGGGAAAAAAAAAAAAAAGCAGCATTTGCACTCCAAATTTCAATAATGGGATGAAGTAGCATTAAGAAGGAAAAAAAAAAACCCATTAGCTCATCCACCCAAAGCACTGCAATACTATAACAAACACCAATCTTTCACTGCTGAGAACAGAATAATGAAGAGTAGCCAGGATTGCCCAACTACAAAAGATTTCATTCTCTAATTGTCAAAAAGCATTAAACATCAACTATTTATTGTGTAGGAGAGGAAGGGAGAACAGGCTTCAGTGCATCCCTTCACCAGAGGTTGTCCCTAATTGTCATGCATAGATTGTAACCAGAGGTTACTGAGCGAAATTTGTTTGCATTTATTAATCAAAAGGAGTCAAAGGCACACAAAGATATCATCAAGGCTCCCTTGTGCTTGGGGAGCCTGACAACTAAAATTCTTGATGAAGTGTTTGCAGAATGTTTGCAATCTGTTCAGAGGCTTTTTACTTTGCAGGTGCAAACCTTTCTATCTGTTACATCAAAGAAACAATTGAAAATTAAACATAGTAAACATTGCTGTACAGGTTTTAATCTCCCATTTCTACAGGACAAAGGGAGTGGTATAATTAATTTCAAAGCAATGTTTGAGTTCTTTCAATATTCATTTGTGCACATTAGCATGTCATTAGCTGTGTTTTAAACACTGATCCTTATTTCCTTCTCCCACACACCTTTCTTTCAGCCCTTTTGTTAAAAAAATAAAAATAAATAGGCAAGTTGTACTTCCTGGGAGATGCCTTTCATGCTAAAGCATCCATGCATAGATAATTATCTTGCTCAACGAAATAGATTGAGGGAATAATGTATGGCTTTTGAGGTAAAGCCATGCAGCAGAAAATAGATGAAGAGAGATAATTCTTTTCAGTGATGTTAAGAACTTGCAGGGGCAAAGACACTCTCACTGAGTTTTGCTATCATGCCTCGTGAATAATGTATTTTATTATATCCATTGTGGTTATCTTTTAATATGTTAATAACACTTCTAACACTCTTTCCCCCCTGGTTCTTTTATGTAGTTTTAAAACTCTTTCTTTTATTAAGATGTAACAAATGGAGATGCAATCAATAGATACTTATTCTGTTGGTGACTAACTAGCAAAAGGATTTTCTTGTAAGTTTAATTTTAAACACAGATCTGTTTGAACAATGTCTACAGGGTAATTTCAGCCATCTATCTGCAGCATTTCCTGTAGCATTTCCGAGCTAGCTCCTAATAACATCCTCCCCCTTAGGTATATTAATTTTATACATCCTGAACAGGAGATTGAACAGTCCTCAAACAGCCACGCAAGGTCACCGACACTAACAAAAATAGAACCTTTCATTGTGCTTTTATCAAGTCGTGCTGGCGTTTATATTAGGCTGTGTGGGCCTGAACAGCACGCATCTTTGCTGGAGTTTAATATACAATTGTTCTCAAGAAGCATTCAGCTCAATTTGTATTGAAAATATTACTTGGGAAACAATGAGCCTTTCAGATGTTTTGGCTGTCTTTCAGCTAAGGCCTATAATTTCGGTGTTTGTAGAGAGGTATGAAAAGTGCCACAGAGGTACGCAGGCTGTCAGTCACAGGGGAAGGGCAACAAAATCCAAGCTGCTGGTCCTACAACAACCACTTCTGCTCCCCCTCTCATCCATGGGCAACACCACCCCGAGGTGTCAAAGCAGGAATTGCCCTGATGGGCGTTGGATCAACCTGCACAAAGCCTGTTCCCCAGCACTGCTCCAGCACGGCGCAGGGGCTGCCTCTCCTTCTCTTAAACGCAAAGGCTGACCTCCCGATGGCCACGGCCACACGCCAAGCTGGGCAAGCAACAGTAGAACATTCCCACACCTCGACAACCTCCTCATGCTGAGAATCAGCCTGGGCTTTGAATCTTGGCTTTATCTGCTACTTCAACTGGGCACAGCCCTCAGCAAGAGCCCATAGCATTTACATGATGATACGGTACCTGCACCATCAGAGAGCTTCTCGGGAACATGTATGTTGGTGATGACTCTCAAAGCCACACCACCTAGCACTGATCCCACAGCCTGACCACAGCTCCTGGGCAGGGAGCAATGCAGGGGACAACACAGCCAGGTGCAGCACAGGTTAGACAGTTGGCAAATTTCCCTGGGCAGCTAAAGAAAGAGGTGGGCATTTCATAATTACCTGAACATCTTCACTGTCATCTCAGGCTTTTCAAGCAAGAACAACTAAATGCACACAAAAATGCTAATTAAGTCTGGATGGAACAAGAGGAGGGATTCAATTGTCATAAGAATATTGAACTGCGAGTCTTCCTGTGCTGTTCACAGGGAGGAAGGAGGGAGTAAGTGTTTAACAAGACAAAAATACCTTACTGTCTCCGAGTTTTGTTAAATACTCTAAGTATTCCCACCCTCACTGACACACACGTAGGATAATTAAATGAGTGAACAGTCCCCTAACAGTCATCTCTTCCCGTCATGAACAACAGCAAGAATTGTACTTAAAATACATCTGTATCTAACTATGGTGACCCCAGCTGACTGAACACCAGGGACACAGCCAAACACAGGTCAATCTGAGCCTCACTACAGTGAATTTTTCAGTCTTGCTCTGCTCAACTATAACATGATCCAGTACTCACCTGTAACCCTTTTTTCATCCCAACTTTACAAAAACTGTCCTCTCAAGAACTTCCCAGGTTTCTGCCTTTGCTGTCATTCCCTCTGACATGTGGCCTTGCCACCAGGCATGGCTGCACACTTGCACTCAAAGTCAGTCCCCACAAGCAGAGCCACATCCTCCTGTGCCCATTTGTCTTCTGGATAACAGATAGCTGTTCCTGCTACTCTCCAAAAAGCCTTTGCAACACAGCCCTGAACTGGAGCTTCCTTCCTTGTTTCTGAAATCTCCAGACTCTTTCAAGTCTTCTTCCCCTTCCTCCCTTTTCCTGGTTTCTGACCAAACACACCACGAACCAGATTGTCCCTATTCCAGTTTACACCAACACACCTCCCCCAGCATCCCTGTGCCTGGCAGCTCCCCTTACCAAACAGGCAAATTTGGATAATGCAGCCAATGACCAGCTGCTTTGTTCTCTCAAAAAAGGCTGTTTCAGCATGCTACCTCATTCTCTTTCTCCTAGCAGTCTCAGATGACTTTGATTACTCATCTGAAGAATAATAAAATAGCTTCTTATCAAGGCTTTAAAAAATAATATACCTTGACGTGGTTACTTAAGATTGAAAAGTCAAGGGGTGGAAATAATTATTTTCACAAGAAATAGAGTGAAGTCTCTTACTACACAGATGAAAGAGAAACAGAAGCTATTGCAGGAAGAAAATATCATCGAGTTTATAGGAGCTACAAGTTTGTAACTAAAACTAAAATACAGAGAAGAATATTTGCTAATAAATAAGCTCAGACACACTGCACTGCAATTAAAACCAATCTACTGAGAGGTGAATCTATGGAAGTGCAATAAGATGTTACAAAACTTTATAGGATGAGACATAAACTTAATTAACCCAAGGACTAGAGACAACCCAATCTGAATGCAAAGCATTCCCATTTGCTAGTTCCTCGGTCCTAGAAACACTCCCAGAGTTCAGGAGTGCCAGAGAAGAAACTCCTCAGGTGTTGTGGCACTTCTGGAGAAGGGACACGGTGGAGAATTTGCTTCTGATGTTAATATAACGCAGTGACAACTTCTCTGAAGGAACCAGTGTGTAAAATGAATATCAGTGGGCTTTTTGAGCTGTGTGCAGACTCCTATTTCCCAAAATTACTCTGTACCTCCAAGCTACATTCAGAGGACACAGTGGCAGCAGCAAGGTCAGGCATCTGAACTGAATTCTTAATGCATGTCCTCATTCACGCTCTCTTTTACAAGGATGTAAGCTTATCAGTTAAGATGACACTACATTACCTTCATGCCTGCAAGATTTAGATCTCAGACAAGCTCTTCCTTGAACCAGGGGCTGAAATGAAGACATCTGAGAAGACAATCTAGAAACACTGGGGAATAAACTGAAGCTGGCAAGCATTGGGAAATAATCCTCCTTTTTAGATTAATCTTGCAAAAGACAATCAAGCCTTCAAGTGCGATCTTTATAAGCAGAGAGCTAAATTTTTGGAGCTCCCAGAGACAACTCATGCAGCCACCAGCCCAGAGGAGGAGATGGTGACTCACTCTCAAGTGCCTCCAGCACTCTTCTACTGAAGAGCTGCTAAACCAAGGGGCTGGCTGTGACGGGCTGTTATTTACAGCAGAGCAGTCGCCACATAAAACCCCGATGTGCGATGACATTGTTTGCTGCTATGTTAAGTGCTCTGACATCCAGGGTGAGGAAGGACGTGAATAAATGATAATACAACGCATATGGAAAGGGAGCACAATGGAAGCAGTCTGCAGTTTATTTCTGGAAGTCAATAACTATTCTTTTAGCTGAAATTTTTAGTCTTTATCGTTACAAGATACAGTTATTTGTAAATGGGTGAACGAGGAAGGGCTTCATACTGTAATGTAAAGATGCTGTCACATTGGCGTAGTATTAATCAGGGGATCTAATTTTATGTACAGTCCAAAGATCAACAAATCTTTTTTAAAGGTATTGATTTTATTGATTTTAAGACATATCGTAGCTGTTGGGACAAAGACAGAGGAAAGTTCTACTCAGACATTGTGCAAACGTAATTAGGACCACCTTGTGTTTACAGTGGATGTTGATTGTGCTGGTGCCTCACATGAAGTCAGTTCTGCCAATGATTTCCACAGAAACAGGTTAGAGATGGCTAAAGACCGCATTAGAGAAAAAACAATTATTCTACCTGTTAGAGAAAGAAATGAACAAATGTGGAGCACTACAAGCCCCTGTGTGGTGAAAGGGGGAAATAAATGTGAACTGAGGATTGAAGCAATGGCTTTAGTTATTGAGATTGTGAGAGGAGCTACCCAGGATCGGTCACTTGACATAGGTCTGAATTCCCACGTGGGAACATGTGGAATATACAGCTTTTTAAAAAATTTTGTTTTCATTTACTTCTTCAGACAAGGACTATCAGACACTGCTTGATTGCATGATTTCTCACACAAGACTTCAGCCTAATTGGTGTGCCTATGGATCATTGTTAATGACAGCTAAAAAGTACACAGTGATCTTCCCTTAAAGTTTGATTTAAACAGCTCCTCTTAAAAACATGCAAAAACCTCTAGGTCTAAACTGATACATTAGGATAAAGTGTAGCTCCCTACCTTTCTACAGAAGGTGAAGCCAAAGATGAGATTTCATAAAGTTCATAAATTGAAGGCCACAGTAGTAAAACAAAAAGTCTCTCTGATCCTGCAGATTCAAATTCATCTAGGTGAGCTCAAGCACACTACCCGAAGGACAGTGTGGAATACATCCCAGGAATGTAAAGCAGTAACTGTAGAAAAAGCAAGATTCAGAAAAGCTGATGACAGAAGGGATGAGCATAGAGCATATCTCAGATTTTCTGAGACATCTTCTCAATCTCTATTAACATTTAATTTATGTATTTGGACAGAGACAGGTCTTTGGATTTCTCCTAGGTACCATCATGCCATAAAGCCACCCACACTTTCTCCATGTGTTTCCTACAACTTGGAACCCCACACACAGACTGGCCAGCACAGAAATGCTCTAAAACTTTCACTGACCTAAGAATGGTCGGTTCAAATTCCATTAATCATGCTACTTGAGCTAGTATCTTTGATTTCTTAAGAAAGAGTCCTAACTTGGAGGCCTTCAGATGATACAATCCCTGCCATGGGGGAACTTCACATCAAAGACTGCTGGGAAAGAGGAACCCAGTACTACTGTTCCTTGAAATGTCTCTTTGGTTTTGGAAGTTGCCCCACATCAAATTCAGACATTTATTTAATAGTGAGCTACTTCCAGTTTTGACCTGGAAAAGTATTTCAGATTTTGCTTTCTTTTTCATTTCAGAGCGAAAACATTTTCAGTTCAGATTGGAAAGGATTATTAAAAGAAGTTAACTGCATTTTTGCTCATTTGCTGAACTAACAAACACATTTTACACACTCTTCTCATGTGGTCCTGCCAGCAGGATACACCAGCCCCACAGTCGCCTCCCCACACAAACAGTCTTTGCTCCCTAAAATGTTCTCATCTGTATCTGAGGCCAAAACTCTCTTATCTCATAAATATTAGGAAGGCTTCGTGGAAATACTAGTGAGGATGATAACTGAATGAACTTCAGGAGGAACATGATGAGTATTATAGAGAGAAATCTCCTTAAATTTATTAAAGGAAATCACTTGCAATAGATTTTAAGCATAATCCTTTTTGCTGTTTTCTAATACTGGTAGGAACCTCTGAATACATCTTTTAAGTTCCTGAGAATACTATCATGAGACTTATTTCACCTACAATGTCCTGAAACAGTTTCTGCTGTGAGTTCCCTCCATGGTGTCTCCAAACAGACTGCTCCACTTTTGACCCTGCTGCTGTCAGGTACAATGAGATGGCAACTTGCAATTGTTTTATCATTTACAAGTGGGAGTTTAAAATAAAAACCTACACAGATCTAAATGCAATAAAAAATGTTAAAGCTTCTCAGGATTCATTAAAAAAGACAACGTCTGTCTGGGAAACTTTTGAGAACTGCTCCAAATCCCAGTGGCTAATGTCACTGTCACGGTGGCTGATGTTCCATCTCCTTATACTTTCTCAGAGGCTACCAGGCTTTCAAGACTCATTCTGCTTTTACCCTACTCACACAGATCTCATTTTACTAACACATCATGGTCATCCCCATGTTCCTCCTTATTTCCTTACGCCAAGGACAGAAAGTGAGTGCAGGTAGAAGACATAGTTCATCGTTGCCTCTCTTGGAAAGCACTACTACCACAAAGATCTCCTTTGCGCTTGTCACACTGGTGTACGTGCAGGGACAACCAGAGATCATTTTTCACTTCTTAACATTGCAGAGGAGTTTCTGCAGCAGCATCTCTGGTGTTTCAGAGAAACTCATGCAAAGGGCTGGCTTGGGGCTGTACACTGAGCGGGATGAAAGGCAGGCACAGAATCACAGAGGCAGGCATTGTGCGTAACCTGGCTGGCAGAGGAATAGAACAACGGGGGTATAATAAGATTATTACAGTGCAAAGTTATTCTGTTGAGATAAGGAAGAATTTTAATGACTTTTGTAGAAGGTATCAAGCCATCGTTAGCCAATCAGGCTGTCTTTCCGAGCTGGCTGGTTTTGCATACGTGGGATTGCTTTGCTTAGAGGCTCCCGGACAGCTCCGTGATACCGTGTGACTGAAAGGGGAGATAAATCTCTCAATCTCTATTTTAATTTCAATACAATTGCCTTATTACAGTGTTGTGTGAGGAATATGGATGGTGCTTCCCAAGAGTTTTGCTTTTCCCAATAGTAAATGTCTCACTCACTGTTTGGGCAGAACGGTTCTCTTGCTAAATTGCTCACAATGCAAGCTATTATAGAATAGAGGTACCCTGTGGGTATGATTGAAATTTATATGCAAGGAACAATCAAGAATGCCAAGTGCACTGGATAAACTGTAGGTAGGTGGCAGAAGGCAGATAAGCAGCCTAGGAGGTTTAAGTTACAGGATCTTAAGCCATAGAAAGATTCATTCTATAATTTACATTACAACCAGTTTCATTTGTAGAATGAATAATGGAAAGCTCATACAGATAAGTATTTGAGGTCCAATCCTGAGAGGTGTTCAGCACTCAGCTCCCACTGAAGTCAGCATTCAAGCCTGGCTCTTTAAAATGTATGTCTCTGCAGCAC
The DNA here is from genome assembly GCA_013401255.1 of Urocolius indicus. Classification (NCBI taxonomy): domain Eukaryota; kingdom Metazoa; phylum Chordata; class Aves; order Coliiformes; family Coliidae; genus Urocolius; species Urocolius indicus. The sequence continues at coordinate 278,100 of WBNH01007034.1, forward strand.
AGGGGAGCTAACTTGTTGGTTAACAGCCGCTGTAGATAATCAGGCCTGAGAAGAAGAGAGCTTTCACAGCACTGCTCCTGCTCTCCCCATCTAACACAATTACTTGCTCCAAAAGAGCACTACATTTAAAGAAACATAAATCACTTCATGAAAAAGTGCAGAGTGAGTCATTTATTTACTTTAAAAACACCAATAAAAAATATTTAAGTGTTGCTATAGGAAACTATCAATTTTCCTTTTGCTGAGTAGCCAGCCAAAGATTTATGCATGTTCGTACTAATATATAAATAGCTCTGTTCAAGCCTAACTCCAAATCAGTAAATCTCTGGCCTTTCCTCCTTTCCGTGATCTCAGATCTTCCCAGGTAGAAGACAACACTGAAGAAGTCATGCACCAAAAGCAGCACCAGACTGTTTTCTGCCTGCCAGCCTCAGCTGCCACTTCCCTGTTTCCTTTGACCAGAGGCAGTATTGATGGGCTCACAGGCAATGCTTGTCCATGGGTCCATGGATTCATGGCTCTTTGGCCTGGGAGTATGGGATTAGATCTTACCCGCATTAAAAAATTGGTTTGGTTTGTTAAATTGTTAAACTGACAAACCTCTGTTTTGAAACAGCTTCAGTATGTTCCTAATGACTTAACTGTCCCAAAAGCATCTGTAACTAAAAGAAAGGATCCAAAACCATATACCTATTCAAGAAGATGAAAGAAAGTGAGCATTGAGTTGTAAAAATCTCCTCAAGGTCATAGTAATTTTATTTAGAGTTGAGTTCTGCTTTATGCAAGTCACCAAAGGTCTGAGGAAATGAGGATTCAGGTTTGATTTTGACCCATAGCCATATGTTATTTAATAAAGCTGAGAAATACTCGTAAGCAGGGTATGAGAAATGGAATACGTTCTCAACAAATAATTATTAATTGCATTATGTCATGTGAATGAAGCATTGCAATTTCCTTCAGGTACGCCTCAGCATAAGGGAAAAAAACGCTTGAGAGGTATCAAAATTCCCCACACATGATGTGGTTTTGCTGGGAACTTTGTATGTAACATTTACCCTGTGGAAAAGACAGAGATATCTGGAAAAAAAACCCGTTCTGTTTGAATCATGAGGACATTCAGGAGCTGAAATTACACTCTCTCATCTGCGAGCTCCAGCAGCCCCTGTAAAAGGGGATATCTGAGGCACCCCAGAAGGGAGGGAGGCAGAAGGGTCGGTATAAAACTTGTGCTGGAGGGGCCGGTGCCCACGGCAGAACAAAGGCGATGCGGCGGGGAGCGAGCGGCAGCCGCAGCGGTGGGCGAGCGGCGAGCACAGTCCATAAAGCCACAATGAATGGTAATGACAGGCAATAAAATACCCTTTTAAAAATCCAGTAAAGGATAAAGACTGTAGACTGCAGCGTTGGCTGGCAGTGCTGGAGCTGCGAAACATCAGCAGATTAGCATAAAGCATGGCAAGAAAGTACAACTAAAAATTATTCAGTCATACCAAATGCTTGCAGAGAATCTAGGCCAAGCAAGCAATCAAAATCAAATAGAAACAAGGTATATGTAATCCCTCAGTAAAAAGATTGAGCAACAGTACATTGCCAAGATGTTTTAATGCTCCTTTAGCCCACAATTTTTGAAAACCATTAATAGAGCTATAAAAAGTGAGGAAAGCTGCACAATGCAGCTCAGCCCAACACGGGGGTGTAATTCTGCACCGATGTAGCACCAATGTTAATGTAATTTCTCTCATGTTACACAAGAAGCCCAGCAAGAGTATCATAAAATGCAATATGTGTTTTCTCTAGTAGCTTAAGTGTCTTTTAGCATAATTATTCCTGATGCTTCAGTTATGGAAAGGAATGCTACCAGCCTAAGCAGCAAGAAGGTATTTATTTGCCCTTAAGGTGTAATTACGTTCTGGAAAATGGCTCTTTTTTAAATCAATGATGTACTTCTTTGGCCTGTTAAGGGTCACACACCACAAAGACCACAGTCCTTGCGAGTACAAGTTTACTCCTTGAGATGCTCAAGCACTGTACACTGAGGTGTTGTTTGTTTGTTGAGCTCTATTGCTTTTTCTCTGGGCTGTGTTTTTCTGTACAGCTCGTGCAGCCCTAGGAGAGTGAGCAATACTTATTTGGCACGTGTAAAACTATCAAACCGTAATTTAAAATTCCAAAGACTGAATGTCTGTGCTGAGAATGCTCAAGGCAAAAAGGCCACCGAATGGCTTTCTCTGTTGAATTCACAGAGTTACCAGTTAAGGGAAAAAAAAACCCAAACCAAACCAAATTTTAATGTCATTTTTCATTTCAGCAGGTTTGAAGTAGAGGGAATCATCACAATTCATCCCAGAGAATCTCTCTGAGGAGAGATAAAACTTTCTGGGCAGGCTCTGCAGTGATCCTGGCACACCTGGGACACATCTTCTGGCAGCCAGGCTGCATCACTGCCCAGCCACTGCTTGGTGGTGACACCGCTGCCTCCCTGGGAACAGCCACCAATCTTACCAAAACAGCAAGTTTTAGTAAAATAATCTCTTCAGTACAGCTGGGATCCTTGAGAGGGAAACCTCAGCCTCAGCAGATGGAAAATGGGAAGGGGCCCATTTATTTGACCCTTCCTGCTGGGACTCACTTGACCAAAGGAGGAGTCCAGGGAGACCACTCTCCATGCTCTCCAGAGATGTCAGCTTTGCACTGCCCAAGAATAATAAACTCTGCTAATCCAGGTTAAAGAATACTAGAAACTAGCACTTTTTGACTCCATGAAGAAAATGTACCTCTGCAAATGACATTACAGTGGTACTGCACATCTGAGTTCACAGCAACAACTCCCCCCAAAGTATAAAGTATGAGAGAGATGGCTGAAGCTATGCCTGAAGGAAAGATCATTTTATGCAGTAACCTGTCAAATGGTGAAAGTCACGAGTGGAAGTGGAAATCTGTGTGGAAGACGCTCTGTGGGTGTGTACATGAAACAGATGCAATGCTGTTTGGTACCACATGCCAACATAAAGCAACTGAATGAACAAAGACCATTCCAGAAAAAGAAATGTGTAACTTTTGGTAGTTACTTTACATTTCTGACTCTGGATTGTATGGCCCTTCTTGAAGTTGCTATCAAACATGGCTTCTACCAAAACACAATGATGGGGTGGGAATTTCCTGATGTCAAGATCAACTCCTCATCCAAGGAGGCCCAAGCCCCACAGATAGAGGTGAAGGCTTTTAAGGAGAGAAGTTTTAGTGTAGAAGCAAAGAGGTAAGGCTTTTCCCTTCTGGATCATGTTCTGCATGTACCACAAAGATCCTCTGGCAAGTAAAATCCACAATATTAACAAATAAATTGATTAAATGTTTCAGCTTCTCCTCTGAAACTATGCTTCAGCAAGCTGAAACGGAGCCCAAAGCAAAACTTCCCACCACCTGACTGATCCCCAAGGGGTTGAGCCTGCTGCTCTGGCAGTGCATCCCCACAGTTGCCTGTTGTTATCAGCCAGGGCAGCTATGGGCACCCCAAAATGCCTTTCCCTCTGTCTTGAAGGGGCAGAGCAAAAATTACATATGCTCCTTAACCTAGTTTCAAGGAGCAGCTCAGCACTGCCTTAAAAAAAACCCTCAATTTGGCACCCACAGCTACTCCCAAACTTTGGGTAATGGGCACAAAACAAGAGTTTTTCCCAGTAGATTGAAGAGTAACAGTGGTCAAAAGAAGGCAGCTAGGCCGTTAGCTTTGAGTGGCATGTGGATAAAGGGCAGGAGCTGGAGCAGGGAACTCTGCCTCCTTCCCTGACACCGACTGGTCACACTTGTGCAGCACTTCAGCACCGCACTTAGTTCCTGCTTTACCTTAAAGTGCTGTATTTTAACCATAGAGGAAACGTGCGGGAGCCTTCATGCTCCTGCTGTGTAACTGTGGGCAAGTGCAGCCTTTCAAATGGCAGGCACTGCAAGCGAGGAATGCTGTTTTTGTCTGGAAAGGCTTTCTGGCACAGTACTGATGACTAGTGAAGGAATAACAGAGAAAGAAAAGGGGGAACTAAGTCTCTTGTCAGACAACTCCCTACTCTTACCTCTTGCAATACAGACACGTAACTGTGTCTAGAAATGAAATCTGGGATGGAGGATGTTGGTCACAGAGTGAAGTTTTAATAATATGAACCTTGGACTTGGTTAAAGTCCTTGAATTGGTTCAAGGTTCTTGGTTAAAGAACCTTGAATTCTTGGTTAAAGAATTCTAATTTGGCTGTTTTTTGCATGCACATGGAGTTGTGGCCATGGTTATGAACACATTTACACAATTTCCAAGAAAACAAAGAAGTTGGGAACAGAAAAAAGAACCCGCTTCTTTTTACCATTCAAGGTCTATGAATGAAGTTGGGAATTTGCACTCTACCTTATTCATTAAAATAGAAACTGCCATCACTTTAATGAGCAGCCTGAGGGTGGACAAAGTGCCTTGAATAGCTATGTACCATAGAGAACTTGGCATCCTCACTGAAACATAATGTGGGATTGCAATTGTGGGATTTTTCCAGTGAATACGAAGTGATCAAAGATAACACTGCCCCAAAAAGAATTAAAACAGTGCAACATTGCATCAAGTTACAGCCAATGTCAATCATTACATGCCTGAGTGCACAGGATCTTTTAAATAATGTTATAGACATGCTGTGGCATTCAAAATATTCACTGAATTTCAAATTAAAATGCAAAAGCATGTTCCTCGCTCATCTGACCAGAATAGTGAACTCTAGGCACATCTTTCCAAATATTGCTCTAATGCCACATCATTTACTGTCAGCTGGAGGATGGGCTAATTTGATGCAGAGCTGGAAGATGGGAGGACTGTCACATTAAATGCATTCCAAAAAGTTACCTTTGGCTTTGGTCCTGGGAGATGAGAAACTAGCAAGATGGAATGACAAAAGATTGAGGAAGGAGAGGGAAGAAGAGAACTAATTGCAGACTGATCACCTTTCCTACTGTGAAAGAAAAAACACAATGAATGTCCTTCACACAATGAAGAACTTGAACTCATCATTGTGTAGATGAGAGTTTCTGGCATATAATGCCAGCCTGAGCTACTTACTGGAAAAAGTCTTGCTTTATTTACATGCTAAAGGGAACCACCTCCTCATTTTGGGCTGCTGATAAGCAGCCCAGCTGTGGTGTGGAAGAAAAAGAAAGGGAACAGTACTCCATTCTGGAAAAGGAGAGGCTGTAGGGAACAGAGCAAAGGCACACATCAAAGGAAATATTTATAATATGCCACTACAGTGGGGTGAAACGCAGAGGCCTTTGGTAAACATAATAGGGAGCCCAAAGTAATTTCAATGTTTAAAAAGGCCAGCGAGGAAATAGCAGAGAAAAACTTTACTACAAGCCCAGAAGTAGCAGGAGGAATATCAGAGAATTTAACCTCAAAAACCTCTATGAAAACAGTGTGCAATTCAATCTTCAGGTGGAACTTAAAAACTGCCTTTAGTAAAGTCTCTAGAAACCAACCGAGAGCAAGACAATACACTTAGTGCATAATTACAATTAAGTGGAGAATGGAGTAGGCAAATTCCTATCCAATGGAAACATGATCAACAGAAGCAAAGGGAGCAAGTATGCCTCACCCACTACCATGTCAATTCCACATAAGCTGATTTTTTTCTCTGATTTCCAACACTGCAAGCTCATGAATTTGCACAAAGCACAGATTAACCCAGGATCTGGCTCAAAAACTGACATAAATGATCTAAATCTTGAACAATCTCCTGGACGTGAAAGACAGGTTCTTGTGTTAGAGCCCTTTGTCATTCATGATGGCCAGGAGCCATGCTGGGAATCCCACTGCCTGACTGCAAGAACCTTCTACCGTCTCCTGACCATGGGGATCATCACATTTTCTCTTCAAACGCCCATACCACTTTCAAATCCATGAGTAATATGCAGCCTAATTTTCCTAAATCATTTGTAATTACAGTAATTCATGCCTATAGCTCATGCTCATTTGTGAGAGATTTTTGCTGTGAGAGGCATTGCATCAACCTCTCCGTAGGTCTACAGTTTGAGAACTGATCTCATGGAGCTCTTACATATGAGCTCTTATGCAATGTCCCAGTGTGGGAATGGTTTTTAATTATCTAATTTCATCACTTATTTTGCTATGAATACAGAAAGGTTGACTATTCAGTGTCAAGAATATGTCTGAATTTGCTCTTTGGGGTTTTTTTTTTAATAGGTTTTATTTCATAATATTTGCTAAAATGAAAAGTAAATCACAGACTTACGTGACTTAATGTACAGGCAACAGCAACAAAAGGGACCCAGGAACCTTCAAGGTCTATTCCCGATTAGACACTGTTTTCAGCATGTTACTTAAAGCAAGCTATCAAGCTCATCCAAAGTTGCCCAGTTCTGTGCCTGACAACACTTAAAAGACAAAAAATTGCTCTTTGTTTTGCATTTATCTTTATACTCCATTTCACTATATCTCACACTATTTTCAGTCTCCAAAGAACAGAAAATATATCAAGACGGATCTTTAGCTGCCACTTTCATCCTGGCTCAGCCTGTGTTTTACTCAGTCCTTCTCTTCCTACACCTGGGAACATCCTTTTTGTACATTCAGTAAGGAAAGCCAAGCAAAAGACCTGCTCCATCCAAGGTGGATGCAGGGAAATGGTGTACTGGTTTTAGAGCTAAATTATGGCAGGTCTATATGCTGCACTAAGGCGCGCTCACAGATTCCCAAAAAGGATTCCCCAGATTCCCAAAAAAGCCTAAGTGTTTTGAATGAACATTACCACTTTCCTAGGCACTCCTCAGGGTGATGACAATGTCCCAGCTGGACTGTGACTGATATATTCTAAGAACTATGTAGAAACAACAAAATACAGAAAGGAAGAACATAACAAGCAGAACTGAGAACATGGTAGCACAAGCAAGAACAAAATAAACTCAAAGATTAGGTCATTAATGTAAAGATCAGCAAGCTTTTAGGAGCACTATGCCAGACTGCATCTCTCTTCTTTCAATTAGAGGTTAAGTGCATTGGCAAGTGTTTGGTGGGAGTCAGAAGACAGACTCTCTCAAAGAAACAAGATGCTGACAATTAGCTGCTTGGCAATGCCTTGCTGTCATGGGAGACAAGGGCTGCTGGTCCCACTTCAGTCTCAAATTCAGGAGGAAATGGGAGCTGTGATCTGCAGCCTTCCTTGGATGCTGCAGCTGCCAAACTCCATACTATGTGGACCTGCTGCCCACCACTTATCCCCCACCCATCAGCCCTTCTAAGCAGCTGCATCATAAATCACGTTAGATCTTCTGTTAAAGGACCAAACCCCATGTTTGGTAGCAATGAAAAGCAATGAAAGCAATGATTAAAAAAACCCAAAAAACCATGAAAAAAAGCTTCAACCCTACCACCAACACAAATAAATATTTCCCCAAATATTCAGAAAGAATGAGTCAAATTCAACCCCAAGATACTCAGCTGTGCACAGAGAACTGTCTAAAGAGGTTCTCTGATCACTACCTGGGGACAGTTGCAGAAGCAGATGGAGGGTCATGGTAAAGCTTTCTGGACTCTAAAGCTTTTCTTTTTGCTCTGCCTTTGAGAGAATAAACACAGACCATACACACTCAGAAGTTATTTTTACATTTTCTTAATCTATAGTAAGAAGAATAAAGTAAATTCTACAAACAAAGCAACGTCACTTCTTTTATTCCCAATAAACAACGACTTTTATATTTCAGTGCTTATATGCTTTTACTACACCTCAGGTCACAATTTAATCTCTCTTTAATTTAATGCCCAATTTAATCTCAATACGACAGCTAACAATTAAGAGAATGCATGCGGAGCCACTTACTGTTTGATTGCATTGGTCACGTATCGATGTTGGATACAGTACTGTTTTCCTGTAGATCATAAAACTTCAGAGAAAAAGATTGCACAGTTCAGAGAAGCGTCTACTGTTCTCAGCAGCTTTTAAGGTTTGGACTGTAACGGCACACACAAGCATGTGTTGTGAAATCCCCATCGTTTTTAAAACTTCATTAGCAAAGTGTTCTGTAATGGACATTTCCAATGCATTATTTCAGGTATGACACACTGTTTTCTGTATTTAAATATCTGTCCAAAAAGCTGAGTCTGTAATAACACCTTTGTAGATATTGCAGAAACTCTGTGTTTTTATGACATGCCTTAAGGACCGGAGCAATCGCAGGCCAGAGGCCCCATGCATCAGTGTGCACCGTGCCGTGCCTTGGCACAATGTGGCAACAGCCCCCAGGGCGCAGACCTCCACTCCATCAGTTCTTTGGTCTGCTCCCCCCTCTTAGCTACTGCAAATTCACCATTCTCAACAGTATAAATAAGGACAAACATCTCACCCAGGTTATATATTTCAGAGGTGGCAAGCCATGCTCGGTATAAAAGCCATATTTAAGTGTTTCATAGATTTAAACCCATGCCCCGAACACAAGTGCTGCAGGATTATTTCTAACACACAAGTCTGCCCAGCCCTTACTCGTTGCATTCCAGCATCTCTCGGTCCAAGCCTTCAAAGTAAAATAAAATTACATTGCATTTTAAAAATCACACCCTGAGTGATTTTATATAGTAAACTATTTATTTTAAAACAAGATTAAGTATTGCTCCTCACTGAAATATTTTCTCTTAGCAGAGAGCACTCAGATGGAAAATTTCATACATTTGAACTGATTTTTTGCCTGAATGGTTTCCACATATTTTTCTAAACCCTAGTTGTGTCAAATGATTTATTCTCCTCTAACAATATGGTACAAGTAGCTAGGAAGATGCAAGTGCTGAAATGGTTGACGGCAGTTGGCCAATTAAGTGCTCTACAGTATTCTGATTTTTTTTGTGCTTGCACATACTAATCCTTTTTTTAATGTATTGAGGTTCTATCCAGCAGAAAGAATGAGCTAACTGCAAGGCACGCCACATGAGGAGTTTGAAAACCTACAGCGACATGCTCGTATCCAGGGGAGGTGTAGCCAACTGTGAAGTATAAAACATATCTAAGAAGAAGCAAAAAGCAAGGGAAGGGAAGGAAGCCTGGTTGGAGCCATGGGGCGTCCTGAGAAGCAGGACAAGCTCTGCTTGTCCTCCCTCGCTGTAGGAGGGTATTGGGCATGGAGGAATGGCGGGTTGCTTGGCCTCCATCTCACACTGGCTATTCCGACATCAAGTAAGGAGGCCCAAATCAGGGGAAGCCTCCCCACTTGCCTGCAGCACATGATCAGAGAGGGCAGATAGTGTTCCTGCCATGCCTGCACACAGAGTGAGGCAGTTTCACCTGCACAGCCACGCTTGAGCCACACTCCTTTGGTTGTGCTTCTTGTGCTGCCCTGTTTACCTCTGGCTCATGAACTGTTGGGTGGTACAAATTGACAAAGCTCTTCTTCAGAAACAGCATCCTGTACCAAGCACAATTTCCTGGATCCCACAGAAAAAGAGGCAATATAAAATGTGGTGAACTATTATTCTCTGTATCAGAAGGGTCTCTTCTATTACAAAGAAGTGGTAAGAAAGGTGGTGCTTGGTTTCAAGTATTGTACAGAAGTAGTAAGGAGTCACACATGTACAATACAGGAGTAGTGACAGCAGCAGACTTTTGTAAGCAGTAAGTCTGCTGAAAGAAAAAAAAATATCCAATTTTATGTGTGATATTTTCAGAAGTTTAAACGTTGCTTTATTGAAATAAAAGCAACATTCCAACCTTTCAGAAAGCTTTCCACTGAATCACACTCTGCTTCCTCTATGACCTTTGGCCTTACTGCTTATGAAGTAACCCCTAAAACTTTTCGTAGATTTATGGGAAGCAAATATAAAAACCTAAAATTTCCATTATAAAAAGCTAAGCTCACATTTCAGAATCTTCTCATCTCTGTCCTACACAAATTGTTCATTAGGAAAATGACATAAACACTTGTCAAGTACAGGAAAGACACTAAACCTTTGAAGGCCAGTGAGGAAGACAAAACACTGTGAAGAATGCTGATGCAATTTACAACCCAGACCAAATGTATTTATTGCAGATTATCTAATTCTTCTCCTGGTGAAGCTATCCCTGCCTTCAGCACTGAGTGCCTGTGACAGGAGTATTACCTCTAGCGCTATATATAAAAACATTGCTATAATTTCTCTCACAGATCACCAGTCACAACAGGTTGCTGTGATTTTTTTCCAGATAAAAACCTGCGAGAAAACTGCTTTTCTCTTGTTAGCCAGCTGGAGTCAAAACAAGTGACAGCCAGAATGAACAGACACTCCTGGCAATTTCAATGAAAGGCCTTCAATTATAAGTCAGAAGAGTAGGGGTCATCTCCTCTGAGGCCAGTCCATTTAAATGCCTCCCTCTGGGTTACATCATTTCAGGAAAATGTATTTGCTTATTTAGGAATAAGCAAACAAAACAGAGTCAGCAAACAGGGTCCCCAGATTTGTTAAGGTATAAATTTTTCCAAGTTACAACTGCAGCTTCATCCTTTTAGAAAAAGTCTGAACTCTGGCTGGTATGTATAAAACCACTGGGATATTTCCTAGCACTTAAGGACTAAATCGAGAAGTGCTATGCATCAAATAATGCCACTTCATCACTCTCTGGTTGACATGAGTGCTGATGCTCCAAAAGGGAAATGAGTGTCTGGCTTTGGCATATGTTCACTAGCTGAGGTCCAGCAAACTGCTGTCTTCTCCATGAACTCAAGCATGGGCCAAGGGAAGGCCTTGGCTTGCAATGAGAGGGAGCTGCGTGACATTGACCCACCATTTCCACCTGACTTTTGTATAAGCTAATAGACAAGAGAAGGTCAACTGAAAGAGATGTACGAGGTGACACCACCTTCAGGCTGCCCATGCTGGAGACTGTCCTCAACCAAGCTGTGGCAGAGCTCTTGAGATATTCCCTTGACACTCACAACCTCATCACGTTCCCAAAGAAGAGCAACATTCCCAGCATTGCTGATGGCCTCGGAGCACAGGCACTTCACCAGCTTTTAGTCTGGTCCTTCTCTGATGAGGTCTAACTGTTTAAAATGGGAGCAGATATTTTAGCAAGGCCGTTGGGCTGCAGTCTGAGGGCAGCCGTTAGAGAAAGCCAGGAAACCTTTGCTGGGAAAGAATGCTCTGAAGAGTGATGAGGGCAAGTTTTGTGCTCAGGGGTGCAAATCAGAGCTGGGTGAAAAGTTCACAAAAACAGATTGTCAATACATTTCACTCATTTCTCTTGCTCCTGAATTGTCCAGTGTCACCTCAAGTGTATTCTTTACTTGAACCATAACTGCTTTGCTAGACCTTGACATGGTTCTCTACTGGGTACAGATTTATTAGGATTACAGCTTTTACGAGTGGCATGACATATGCTACTAAATAAAGGAGAGATTAGAAATGCAGCCTTTGTATAGCAAGCATAATACAAAAATATTTTCAGTTAGTACACCAGTACTGCCTTCCTTTTTGAACATAATTCAGCCAAAATTACATATATGGAAAAAAGCAGAGTTGTGAAGGATGTTTTATTAATTGTACGTAACTTGCCTGAAGGCAGACTGGGAATGGGATTCAGATGGATGGCACAGAGGAGGATGAAGCTGACAATGGCAATGCACGGTGTAACTTCTTCTTGGTCACAAACACTCTCATCACATGAAGTTATTTTCACAGATGATATTTATACAATAGCAGGAACTGTCCTGTACTTTATCTCTTCAGCATCACAGAAACTGAAATGCTAGTGGGATAAAACTTGTAAGCTTACCAGAGGCTTTCTGCAAAATTCTTTCATATCAAAATTTGACAACTCAGTGCTCTGTTCCTAAATCCAGTCATACAGATGCTCAAGTAATTTGATTGGGAAACTTGCTCATTGCTTAAGTTGTGCAACATCAGGGCTAGATCGGCTCCTTACCACATTAAAATGGAAAACAAGGAAGGAATTAAGGGGAACTGTGGAAAGCTCCACAAGAGATCACTGTTTTGTAACTTGAAAATAAATGTCAGGTTTGAGTTTTTTTTTCTAAGAGATTTAAAAATGTCTGTTATGGGGCTTAATTTAACTCACAATTTATGAGTACTGGGAAGAAGTGTCCCCAATTGTTCTGGCTTCTCCATTAACTGCCATGTTGATATTTCTTGCATTTTCCCTTTGCTGGCCATTGCCAGAGGCTGGATACTGGAATAAACAGGGTCATGCTCTGGTCCATCAAGGCAACTCTTGCATTTGCCCAAGGTCATGAAAACTCTCTTACTCAAAGTGGAAAGACAACTCAAAATGTACACTGCACTTTCAGGGATGAGATCTATTTGGGAAAAAATAGGACCCAAACATAAGCAAGTAGTTTTCAGGTAGTAGGAAGACTGTAAGTCTATATCTATACACCTGAGCTCTGGCTGGCATAGGGTGGTATAGGCAGTAGTCTACAACTAGGTGAAACACCAGATGTAAAATTAGTATGATAGACCTACTTTTGGTGCAGTGTGTGCAGGCACTCAGCCAGGCTTCACACAAGTGCTTCTACAGACAGCTCTACCATTGCATACAAAGAGGAGTAAGAATTGGTGTGAGTGTCACAAACGGCCTGCAAAGTATCTTTAATTTGTAAATAGCAGGAAATCCCAACCACATTACCAAATGCACAAGCAATCCTTAAAGTCCTACATACTTCTCAGCTGGGGTTTACACCAACCTGCATGCCTTGGAAGGACCATTCCAGCACAGCAGAGACCTCGGAGTCTGTCCTCCCAGCTCCTGCCCCTAACTCAATTGCTAAACAATCTTTCTTCCAAAAGGTAAAAGGAAAGACCAAAGAGGAGGTTCTCAGTGGTAATTAAACCTGAAAGGAAACTCACACTCTTTGATCCTTCCAGGTACATGTTTCCTTGCAATTAGCCTATTTTGGTGAGCCAGAGGTAGAAGAAAGGCTACAGATGCTATTAGACAAAGAGCTATTCCCCATAACTGGTGCAGATGGTTGAAGCAGAATCCTCATTCTTTTTACCCTATCAATTAAGCAATGTTGCCAAACCCACATCAGCTTCTCAGTCAAACATTTCATTTCTCAGCAGTCTGTGTGAAGTTTGAAAGCTACAGTATGTTCTGCCAGCGTCCTCCAGAAAGCTGCTTTGCATTGTTTTGCTTAAATGGCTACAAAAGTGCTGTCAAAGAGACACTGTCAACTGCAGCTTTTGTGTTTATGTCTTTTTACTTAAAAAATAAAAAAAAAAAGAAAAGAAAGGGAAAAATAAACAAAACCTTTTGGAGTTGAAGGAGCTGATTTCTGCTTGGTTTATCAGTCCTTTTTACATTCTTTTGGCAGACGTTACATTTTCCTCTGTGCTATTCACAGTGCAAGCATATTCAATATTGAATAGACCTTTTTGACAGTTTTGAACCTGTTCCATAAGATTCCAAATGCACTGATTCATGGGGACTTGCTAAGTTCCTACAACAGTAAAAAAAAAAAAGAGTCTACGCTGTCTCAAGATTTTTTTGCATCAGGATAATTTAAAACTTCTGCTTCTTCATCTGTATGATTTCTCTGAGCCAGCAAGAACACTCACAAATGATTTGTCTAGCTTACTCACAGCTTACTCACAGAGAGGGATACAACAATTGACACTATCTACCAATCAAGAAAAGCTAATTATGCACAATATTATACAGATTCTTCTTCTGTCTTTCAACATCGAAATGGGGGTAAAATACTGGTATGTGAAAAAATAAAGTCCATTGATTCTTATATTTTAATGACCATCGGTGAGAACCAACATTGAACACACACACACACACATACATACACACACACACACACACACATGCTGCCTCTCAGTACTACAGTACGACATTTGAAGAGGTTTTTTATTAGCTGCACACACTGTTGTGTTTTGAGTTTCCCAGCAGCCTGGGGATATTTCTTCCTTGGGTATCCCCTCCACTCCCCTAATGCTGCTTCTCTGAAGACTAACATCACAGAAATAATAGTACTTATGGTTTCAAACTGCTCCTGTTTTCCCACTTTGGGAAATTCCAGTCTGATGCTCACTTTGGAAAAGCAGATGTGAATCCACGTAAATTAATAAATGGCAAGAGGGCTGACCACAGGAACAGGTGACGAGGCTGACCATGGAGACAGCTATTCTTAGTTGCTTACAGACACAGGGAGCGGTGGTTACATTTTCTATTCCATGGCCAGCATCACAGAAAGAAATAAAGCAGTGGTTCCCCATGTGTTGTCCGTAGATCCACCGGAGTCTGCCGACTTCTAATTCCCACATAAACCAGTTAAGTCTCCGGTCATTGAGCCTCAATTCAATACACAAACCCCACGTGTTCTAGTGGAAAATTTTTTGGTAGCCCCCAGACAAAAAAAAAAAAGGATGAAAACTCTTCAATACTAAAGCACATACAAGCAGAGCATTAGATCTCTCACATATGTCCTCCCAGAAAAAAATCTCCCATAGAAAGCACCAGGAATTAAATCTATAGAAATGTAATAGAGCTCAATGGAATTTCTTCTGAAGGCCCATAGAATTTAGTACAGCAGGGAGTCCTTTTCAGAAGCGTTTTTTCAGACAACTTGCAGAAGGATATAATTCTAATGAATGGGTTTTAAAAAAAAAGTCACAGAATGACAATCATCTTCTATTAAATTATTTTCCATTGGAGTATTGACAGCAATAGCTATTAACATTATTTTATAAAACTGGAGAGGGATATTGATCAGCCTGCTCCTCTGACACAGAACTCAGACAATTTATGTTGCTATTCATTGTCAGGCAGAGGGTTTTGTTCTTTCTTTTTTTAAAACATCTGGAGTCCCATGAATAATTGCTTTAATTAAACTAAGAGACTATTTTATATGCCCTCTGTGGCAAGAACTTTGCCTTCATGCTATCTGGGGCTGCAGTATAAATACAGCAACACTTACTGGTCATTTGATACTTTCCATGGATATTTTGTGATTTAAAATATTATCTCCATTGGGGATTTCCAGCTTTTGGACTTTGTGTGAGCTTCCCTGGGTCACAGGGAAAGGAGTTGTCAGTATAGCAGGGCTGGGCTGGCTCAGTAATGAAGAAGGGATTGGCTCCATACCTGTGACAAGCCTGGGAAAGTGCACAACTCCCTGTATAGCAAGTGAAGTAAAGGCAGACAAAGGGTAAAAGGAGATGGAACATCCATTTTGTTTGGAGATGGCAGGAGGAAACGGCATGGCTGAAGAAATCTCTCTGCCTCTGAGGTAAGGTTTGTACCACTCTAAAACTTTGCCTGCAGGGAAAATGGGATAATTCAAGAATAACAAGAGATTGGTCCATCTCCCCACTACCAGGGAGACAGAGGGATTTCAAACCAGGAACACCAAAAAGGTCGGAGGAAAATGTGGGAAGACCTACACAGGATTGAAGAACGTGAAAGCCAAGTGCTCTGCTCTAGAAGCTGGCCAGCCCCATGGCAGCACAGTGCCAGAAGACATCCGTCCTGAGATGAACCCTCTCCTTCTGTTCATTAAGTAAACCTCAAGATTTTCATATAAGACCTTATTTTCTTGTTTCATTCATCTCCATGATCCATTCCATTTCCATCTTTTTTTTTCCCTTTGAAATGATACAATTTATAGATTCATTCTGCCTTTCACTCTGAGGGATGCAGCGCTACCTGTAATTTTACAAAGGACTACAGCCCTATGTGGGGGCACAAGAAGATACTTTCCCTAAGAGATGGGCGACAAAGGAAAGGGGAAGAGAAGGGGAGAATGCAGGCTTCAAACTGCCCTGAAGGCAATCTCAGCCACTCAAAGGTAGATTCAGAACGTGGGATCAGAGAGAAGAGCCTTAAGCCAAATCTTCTTGGGTTGTATGTGCTTTTGAAAACATATGTATCTTTGTTACAGCCTGGGATACTTAATAGATTTATCTTACTTTATTTAGAAAAAAACAAAATCATTTGTAAAGAGTGCTTGAATATACTTAAGGAACAATAAACCAACCATTCACTTATTCTGGCCTCAGTTAGCTGAGGGATACAGAAAATGGAACGATTACTCTGTCATTTTGTAAGACCGTGTTTTTGTTTGTGAGGAGTTATTCCTACAGGGATAGATCAAAAGAACTGATGAAGACTGCAGCACAAAAAGTAAGAGTGGTCTAGAGGAATATCCTCTGAAAGAGGAACAGCACGTAATTGAGGCACAAGGATCAACTCCGAAGTACCAGGCATTGATGTCAAGGTTATTTGCCAAAATAGATAGCCCTGAGATCAAAAGACACCAATTTGCTGAAAAAATTGTTTTGACAGAGAAGGTAGAAGGAACATACACGGCTGGTACAGCCTTACGTGGCGCTTTATTAATGGAGTAGCCTGACATAGCAGTTGGAGAAGAGCTGTTGTGCTACTACTCCCCTTGTGGACTGGCTACTCTGCTCTCAAGTCACCTGCATGCAGTTGAGTGGAAGGCTCCCAGGTGCAGGTTCAGCAGGCAGTAGGAATACGCAGAGAGTCAGCAGAAAAAAAAAGGGTTTGCACTGAAAGTCCAGGTTCATCATGACTTTCCTGGGCAGACAAGCTCCAAGAGACTGAAAAGGAGAGGCTGCATAAACAGGCTGTTACTTGTTACCCAGGAGAGTGGAGTCTGAGGCTAAGCCTACCTAAGGGTACAAGGAAGCTGCCAAGCACAAGATATTGCACCAAAAAGGAAGGAGACAAGCCTACAGAGAGAGGCTTCCAGTCCCAGAAACTCTCCCTTCTCCAACCCTCTCCCCTTCCAGCTGAGAAGCACAGTGGAAAAATCATAATGAAAAAAAGCATGCCAGCATGCCTTGTACTGTGGTGTTCTGTGAACTCATTAAAAAATGCTGCAGAAAATATTGAGTCTATTTGGTTTTGACCATTTTCTCTAGGTCTTCATTAGTTTTATCATTATCATCACTTCCAAGGCTTTCTCATAGTGAGGTAGCACAGATGATCTTATAAGGATTTATCAGACAAAAGAAAAAAGCTGGGGGAGGAAAAGGTGTTTCTGCCTTTGATGATGCAAATATATTTAGAAAGAATGTTTTTTTTCTTTTGTTTGGTGTTATTGCCTCAGGTGCCCTTCATTTTGTCTTCTTTTCCCTCACTTAGCTAAATGTTGTCTTAGTGCAGGGAAACAAAATGCTAAATCCCACCAAATTTTAGGAGCTGACAACTAAAAGTACACAGGAGCCTGAGCCTAATTTTTTTCTTTTTTTAACAAAAATGTCTGTGCACTACATGCCAAATCCCAGCCCCACAGAAGTCAGTGGCAAAATTCCTAATGCCTCACTTCCCTGGGAGCAGGATTTGGCCTGGCAGGAATGGACAGTAGCTAAGCTGCCACCTCCCATCCCTGGAGATCTTCCCAGGGCAGCAGTAATCAAAATAATTCATTTGCAGTTCTAAGCCTTTGATGCATGACTGCTGAGAAAGAAGATTTGTGAAAGCTGTGACAAACTTACACCTCAGCTTTCAGAAAAGGAGAAAAAAAAATCTGTTACTGGAAGATTTGCCAATTTTTTCCCTCTGGCCCTTAATGCACAGCAATCCATTTGAACATATAATTATTACTTAAAGAAAAGGAGTTGGTAAAAGAAGTGTAATTTATGGGGATGAACAAGGAAACAGATGAGAAATACTGAAGAAATACTAGAAGAAAGGTAGAAAAATAACACAGAAACATTGCTGTGTGCTGCTGTCAAACCGAAATCAAAGTTGTAAAGGAAAAACGAGATGCTCGTGTACACAGATTATGCCACCATCAGTTTTTGTTGGAGCAGGAAGAATCTTGGCAACCAAGATTATCTGATAATTACCTTTCTTAATGCATTAAATTCACTCAGCTTCACCTTCAGGCATTTAGCTGAAGAAAATAATGACATACATCGTCGTGTTTAATAGTTAAGCTCTGTTTCCAAGAAATCTATTACATGTGTCATCTAGAAACCCACACAATAAAGTATCTTTAAAAGATGTACTGATAGAAAAGAATAGTGTTTTGAAACATAAATAGCAGTTGTTTGCATCAAAACATTTTAACTTGCAGGCTTTACTATTACTAATGCAAGTTCAGTTGTCTTTGTTAATTACCTCCCCGCCCTCCTTTGTCAGGATCAGCTGCAGAACAAACCTTCTGCCATTATCTCAGGATGCATTAGACCTCATTAAACATCATTTTTAAATGAACATTTCATTTTCAAGAGATTAATATTTAAAGTATGCTAATGCTTGAAAACAAATCTGTAAAATTATACAGTTGATGAAGAATTCATTCACCTCCAAATTCACTGGTATTTATATATCAAGAAATCCAAGTGATGCTCCTGACAAGGTCTTGTGAGTCTATTTGACAGCCTACTGGCTCACAGAGGGACTTTGCCAAGTGGCCAACCCCTTTCCCATAGGATGTGCAAACTAGCCTTGGGCCTCTAGAGAGCCAAACATAAGCCATGTTCCCAGTCATACAAGCTCTGGAAAGAATAAATTTAACCTGAATCAGCTTTTGATCCTGTCCTGCAGATGAGGACATATCCCTTGCAGGCAGTATCTCCAAGACAAAGTCCTGGCAACATGACCCTGCTCTCAGGGGAGCAGATGCTTAAGACAGCATGTTCCTCAGCTGGTGGAGACCTCCTTCACAGCACACTCCTTTCCCAGATCCTATCCCCTGCTTTTGCAAAGGAGTTAGAGAGCTTCCCCTTCAAATACTTTCCAGGTAGTTGTTGTAGTGCTCTGATTGTCCCAATTAGTCCCACCAGGCAAGAACAAGCCTTCTTACGTGGTTTACTGTCATAACTGAGTGAGCGTGGCGGAAGCAAAATGGACCGCTGCTGTTTTCCAAGTACAGAACGAAACCCATTTTTACATAAAGTTTGTGTTGGCCTTATTGATAAATTTGGACTGACCAATTAATTTTGTAGTTAATAAATCCTTTGCTGCTGGAAGATGGTCATTTCTACTTCAGGGCAAGTGAGGTTTCTCTCTTTAGCATGCACCAGTTCATGTGCTTAAAGAAGAATGTCAGAAGATGATCCTTCCCTCCTGGATGCTTTTTATCTGATGGTAGGTTTCCTCTACAGTGTAAACTAGACCTCTCTGAGAGCACAGAAAGACCAAGAAATCTAAGGTAAATCTTCTCAAACAAATGGGCTGTGGACCCTGTCTTGTCTCCAGCTAACTCCACTGAAATAACAGAGATTGAAACCCATCAGTCACATCACTGTGAGTAACTGCTTTAATAGCGCATAAGGAAATGGAATTTGTTACAGGATCGGGGAAAAGAAATTAAAGATTACCAGGAGAGCTTATTTTCTTCTGTGCTAATATAATTCTGGTGACTCCCACAGG
Source organism: Urocolius indicus (assembly GCA_013401255.1). Classification (NCBI taxonomy): domain Eukaryota; kingdom Metazoa; phylum Chordata; class Aves; order Coliiformes; family Coliidae; genus Urocolius; species Urocolius indicus. The sequence continues at coordinate 297,473 of WBNH01007034.1, forward strand.
ACTACTGCCTGTCACGGGCCTTAATTTAAATCACCTCTTCGGCAAAGTCTGGTCTACAGATGGAAAGTTTGTAACTTCGCTGAAGTCTCATTGAAGTGGATGAGATTCAGGCTTTATCCTTGGGCACAACAAATACTAACATGTATGCTGAATTGGATTTCACTGGTTTTCATTTGAAAGTTGTCTTGTTTGGTTTTTTTTCCGTGGCAGATTGCTTCATTAGAAACACAGGTGCATTCACTGTGCTGTATTTTCCTTCTCAATTTAAAAAGGCAATTTAAAACTACTGATACAAAGTAAAACAATTACTTGCTGTTTAATTGGTTTTACTAAGAGTCACTTTAAATTAATACATGGGTTTTTGGGAATCCATTAATTCCTCTTAATTACACAATACAAATATTTATATGTTAAGCAAGCCCCCATAAAATGAATATAGGAAAGGAATAAAGGTATTATCAGTTATTAACATCACTACAAGTTTCTTGTGGAATGGAAAGCCTCTGTGACTACTGTAATATGTCAGTTGCTAATGACTGGCCATTATACATTTTCTTTAAGAGATTTTCCCTTCTCTCATATGACCTTACTAGAATTTTTATTATTAATTAAGGACTATTGCTATAATCCTGAAGATATTTTTCCTTCTCTTCTATGATATTAATTTGGCTATTTGTGGTCCAGACTAATAGGCTAACAATTAAAATACTTTATCTGTGACTCGGAGCATAATTCTGCCCTAGCAAAGTCAAGACTCCAATGTCTTTTTCCATGGTCAACACTTACACAGTTGCAAATTACCCGTAAAGGGGAGGTGAGCAGTCCTGACAAGCACGTGTCAGAAACATTTTGTGCTCCTCTTGGAAAAGCAAAACTTGGCCCATGAGAGACTGTTTATCAGCAATGGTGTGCAGCACTTTGGCTACAGAACTGTCCCAGTAGCTTTCCTTGAGCTCTTATGGGTTGTGCTGGCAACCAAAAGCCATTTTTATCACATAGTTACTTGCAGTTTATGATCACATATTATCTGCATATGTAGCAGCATTATTTCTCTCTTGTGCAGGATTCAGAGAGAACACCATTAAGTCGGTCCTTCAGCTCTCTCAGGTAAAACGGCCACATTTAAAGCCCGATTCTGTGCGTGTCACTTACTTAGGCCAATTCCCCTGAGTTTACTGCAAGAGAAAGGCAACCCAGATTTGGTCATTAAATTTAGATTTTTTTTTCACTCATCTTATTCACACAGTCAGAAAAGGTATTTGTATCGTTTTTCTTTTCAATGGATGGAATCAAATTAGCTGCATAACAAATGCTCTTGATCATGAACTATATAAAGCGACGCATTTATTCTGCATTTCAAATACACAAAAGAAGTAAGAGGGTGGATGAGAAAATAAACCTGCCAAAAAAAGAAAGGGTACAATCTCCCATGCATAGTACAGATTGAATTCCTAAAATGGATAAAGTAGTCTGGAAAATATTATTCTGAAGGGGATATCCTGACAATCTTTCTGATATGCCTACCTAATCATTGACTGAGATTTTAGGAACCTGCACTGCGGAGCAGTGGGCAGGGGCAGGCGGATTCATCTCATATAACTGCTTAATCTTTAATGCAGTTAATGGGAAACCTGAAGAATGACAGAGAACAATACAATCTGTCTAATGTATACATTTCCTTCTTCCCAACAGCTATATACAAAATTTAAGTGCCCCTAGACAGCAATCCAATCCACTAAATTTAAACTTAAGAATGGTCATGGACTGCAGGTTCATCTTCAGGCAGAGTCCTGTCTTCTAGAGTGGCCAGACTACTACTCCTGATCATTAACCATTTGCAAACAAAGAATTTTTTGAGAAAGAGGTCTTTTTTATAGTTTAACTAACCCCTCAGCGAGTTTCCTTTTCATGGCAAGATTGATATCTGCTTCTCTGAGGCTATAAGGAAGCAATAGGAAACATCAGGCACTGTTCTCCACTGTGGATCCAGGTGTTCTAGGTCTCTTCACATCTGAGAGCACTCACCAATCAGATTAGCAGAAGTGGGGCTCTGCTTTTGTCTGTCTAGGGAAGAAAAAAAGTGGCCCTATATCTAGGCATTGAAGGCAACCGAATTGACCTCACAAGAAAACCTCCAGGAGACTAAGAGGGCTCCATCTTTCTTTGCAACACTGCAAACGGGCAGATACAGCTCCCAAGGCCACCAGAGAGATGCTCAGAAAATATCTCACCCTCACCCAAGACCTTGCACCAGTTGGGCTGGCAGGAACCCTTGCATTTCAGGCCACATGTCCTACAACGTGTGCCTGGTTTATATGACGCCATCAACGGCTACCAAAAATGCAAGTGTAAAACAAAGAATCTAGTCCTGGCTCTAAGGTTAAGGGCCCTGAGCAACTTCAAATGCTGTAGGGAATTACCAAATGAATTTAGGTGCCTACCAGGTCAGCTACCTGGGCAGCTGACTGGACTAGATTGCAGTCTGAGACCCTGGGCAGAATGGATTCCAGCCAATATTAATAATTGCTTTACTAGTGGTTAATTGAGGTGCTTTGTTTAATATCTACAAATTATAATTTTGGGTCTGAGACATCTGCCATTTCCTTTCCCGGAAAATTAAAGCACCTGGATGACAGTATTGCTGTTTTTCAGCTCTTGCTGAAATGTACCAGTTTTGAGATCTTGGGGTTTGTCATGTGCTTCTTTTATGTAGTTTGGTGTTTTCCTTGCTCTCTCTGACCCTTTCACAATGACTAAACTCTGGGTGACCACATTTCACTGGAAGAATCTCATCAGCTATGCCACCAACTTTGTTCACATTAAAAAGGAGAGTGAGAGCCCTATGCCACCATTTCTCCACTTTAGTTGTGTAATAACGTGAAAGCCCAAACCAACCCAAAATTATGCAAAATACTAGGACACAAAGCATCTCATTATGTTCTGACTTTACTGCTTTCTAACACCCCAAGTCAAAAGAGGTGAACTATGAAGAACATGAAATAATTGCAATCATTATCCCATAAAACACACTGTACATGATTTTAGAGTAGTTTTGGAAGTGAAGTTCCATCAAGTTAATAACACCAAACCCCAGTCCAGGGGAGTGCACCAGATTGCTAGGTGAGAACCAAAGTTGGTGAACACTGAACTATTTCATTCCTATAGTGTATGAGAAACTTCTGTGCCTAAGAAGCAGCAGATAGTACTCTGTTGATGTTACCTCTGGCCAGAGCCTCACAGAAAGTAGTGGTAAAAATTACCAATTTGGACCCTGCTTTGCTGAACTTTAATAATTATATATCCAGATAAGAGAATTTTAATCACTTATACCCGTGCAACATGTTATGAGATCTATGATAAGCCTTAAGTTCAATCTATTTGCTCTTAAAATCAGCTTCTTAAAGCAAAACCCCTCAGCTCAGCTGTACTCTATCCTTCATTTACGCTTTGTTTAAAATTACCAGAGTTGATAAAACCAAGGCGGTTGCCTTGTACCTTTCAGAAGATGTGTGCACATTAAACATATTGGCAATATTTCTTTATTCTGCCATCTGTCCCACTATCCCCACATTTTCAACAGTTTGGCCTAGAGAGGGCCAAAAATCACCTGAGCATCATAAAACGAGTCCCCGGCTGTCAGCGTAACACATTGAGACCACAGCTGCTGTCCTGCTGCCTGATTTAATGAGGTTCCTAAAGTATGTGGACAAGTATTCGGGCTCTTGGTTGCCATGGTGATGGGAGCGGGAGCTTGGAGCGGGTGTCAGCAGCATCCCGATCAATATGAATCAGCTCACGGCCCATCAGCCTCTTTGCCTGCACGGGCACGCCAGAGCCTGCGAGGCGGATGAGCAGCGACTGCCGGCTCTGGCCCGCCAGGCCGAGCTGCAGCTCGAGATGTGGCACCTATCAAAGGAGCAAAACTCTGCTCTGAGGTAAAATGCTATTTTTTGCTCTGACTGCCCGGTCTCTCATTATTTTGCAAACCTAATGTTTCATATCCCCCCACTCTGAACTCAATCACTTCCCTCAGGTACCTGGAAAAACTTGGTCACTACCACAGTCCCCAAAGGAAAAGAATCCTTCCACAGTTGACTCAAACATCTCTCAATTTCCCATCACTTTTCACAGCATGTTACTGTTCTAGAGTAGTAACATTTAGCATCTACGTTTCTGAGGCCAAAAGCTTTTTTACTGAGTCAATTCACCTGTTCTCACAAGACAAACCTTCATGTGCAATCTGTGATTCGTGTAGATGTTTCCTCACCCAGAAAGAACTGAAAACCAGAGTAGCAATCCAGTGACAGGGAGCAAACATGTCATGCCACATAACTCAAATAGGATTCCCAGACATTTCCACCACAGCAGACAGGGACCGATTTTTTTTTTTCCCCTACACATTTTAAAAGCTAAAATGTTTATGTGGGTTTTTTTCTCCTGTGCAGAAACACGAAATATAGGTATTTAAGTATACTCAGAGCATTCACACCTGAATGAAAGGTTGACTCAGACAATCATCCCCCCAAAAAACCTTAAGAGTTAAATAGATTTTATTGACACATTCAAATCCTAGTTGACCACCCAACAGCCTTTCAAGATTATTTTTGAGATGCCAAGGAAGCTGTTTCTTGCCCCTTTCCCACTCTTCCTCCTGACAGGCGCAGTCAGACATTATCTCTCAGCCTAGAATATTAAAGACCAAAGAGCACCATATCAGACGGATTAGTCACACATGTTTACATTGCACTGGCCATTCAGTCTAGCTTGTCCTCTGACGGATCTTAACAATAAAACAAACAGTTACACTGTGTAACAACCAAAGTGGGTAATCAAGACTTCTGCACAAAGACAGAGAGGAAATTAAAGCGTTTGGGATTTAAGTATCAGAGAAAGCAGCATAAGATGTCACCAAAGTTGGCACCAACTGACATTTAAGAAAGTATCATGTTGAGTCTCAAAGAACGGTATAAATATTTTATAAGGGTAGGTGGAAAAGCCATAACGACAAACATTTAATCCCTCCAGGAATCACCTTAGAAAATAGGATCCACATTTCAAGCAAAGAAACTTCCCAAATAACCCACTCCTTTCTATATGAAAAAGCATCAATAATCAGACCTGTTCTGGACATGGTATTTTGTCACTTATTAAATCCTCTGCATCCAGAGAGGGAAAACAAATTCCAAAGGAATTCACATGGGGAGTAGGAATTTCCTTCTGTAAAAACTAACAACATCATTTTTGCTACAGTTCTGAGCAGATGTTACGGCTTAAGATGCTCAACAAAATGAAGCTTTCAGTGCTAAGCCCTTAGGAACTATGTTGCACAAGCGATGCACTCCGGACAGCATGGTACATGTCACTTTGTGGCATGTCACTCATTTGAGTTGGGTAATAGTGCAAACACAGCAAACAAAGCCTATGCACTCTGATTTACAGCTAGCAGTTTATTCTATGCAACTTACTAAAGAGAAAGGTATCCTCAGGGATTTCTTACAGACTGGCTTTCCTCATCAAAATGTGAACATCTTCAAAGATGGAGTGCTGTTTGATAAACCTTCAGGTCCAATTTTCCTGTGGCAAGCTAGAGTGGCCAATGGATACCTACAACTTGTAGTATTGTTTCAGTTAAGGGGATTTGTGACTTGGAGCCAATCCTACTAGCACTTTAAATCTCTTCCTGCTGACTCTCAGGTTCAGCTCACTCCTGTTTCTCTCGCTTGTTCTCTGCATTTCTTTGGTGGTTCAGTTCCACTCTAACTCTCAAAACATGATGATGTACAGAAAAAGATTCAGTGCTCTGCTGGTGCTAGCTGCCAGTCCTGGTTAGTCCTATCAGTCCTAGCAAGAGTAAATAAAAGGAAAAGGCACCATCTAAAGTCCCTCCAGTGAGGAGTGAAGCATTTCAGCAGCATGCCACAATGACACATATCATATTGACAAACCTTTTCTTGGCAAGAAGCTATTTCTAGCATGGTGCTTCATCTTGTGCTTTTCAAAGTGGGCTTTATGGCATCTTTGTGACATATTTGGCTTCCTTCGAATCCCTGGCATGGATAAAATTAGAAAACAGGAACCTACAAACCAGCACTGAGAGCTGGTAACATCTTAATCTGGAATCACATGGGCTTCAGTGGCTGTTGATGAAATGCTACACTCCCTATACAACATCATCCCACTGTGTCCATAGATGTTTGCAACTCAACCACATTACATGGCTCCACCAAGCAAAGTCCAATCAGCACAGCACAACCTGTCCACTCAGCAAGGTATTTGATATCAATACTACTTAGACTGCCTAACCTATCACAACTACGTTTGCTTTATCTGACAGGTGGTGTAGTATTTTCATCATGGCCAATCCTCATTTGAACAAGAAAAAAAAACCAATGGAGCCGACTTTGTTATTGCAAAGGCAAAAAAAGTCTATTTGATTGAACTCAGGAAAAGTTGCTTCTACTTTCAGAATAGGCCTGAAAGAAAAGGTAGCATATTCCTAAAACCTTTGGCTCAGCTGCCCAAGAGCAGTGAAATGGAGACTTGCAGTATTGTCCGAGACATTCGGCATTCTACGGGAGCAGACAGACAGGCACAGAAGCACCATCAGTGGATCTGCTCACTGTATTTCATATTGCATGATGAGTCTTTCCCTCCATCGGGAATCTCTCACCTGGGTTAAACTTCTCAGACCAATCAGGCAGCAGAAACCTCCTGTAATGGGGCACTAGAATGAATGAATCAATGCCACCCCTGAAAACCTAACACTGTTATCTCTACTGACATCACCAGATAACTGCCTTAAAACTTGATAGTACATTCCTACTCAGTTACTTCTACAACGGTAATTTCCACACAAAGCATTTCTCTAAAGCTGAGTGGTCCAGAAACTCTGGTTTGGGATTATTTTTTTTTCTTTCAATTTCATGGAATATACAGTAATTGTGAATTGTTTCAGATTGAGGTTGTTGTTGTAATATACAGGCTTGAGATTTGCTATAGTAAATGAGAGCTCTGTTCCAACTTCCGCACAAAGACACAATTCTGACTTCTCTCCCAGCTTGGATATTAAAAGTTAACTTCAAATCCCTTCATGAAATGGATGTTTATTCTGGGGGGTTTTGATTGCAATTTTTGGCATAGTGTGATTTGGTTTATATTTACTTTTCCCCACCATAGCGATAATCTCCTCTTTCAGGATAGTGAAGTGCTCTCTCATTTGCTTTTATTTTGCTTCATACACTCGTCACACCTCATAACAGAGCTTTGAAGAGCTCCCTTTCTGCCAAAAAAAGTTCCTACAGAGGCTGCACTTGCTATAAAATATGATGAAATTAGTTAAGTGATACGATTCCCCAAACACACCGCTGACATGAGTCTCCACAACCGTATTACAGGGAAGCATCAGTCCATAATAAGATCATATACAGCAGGGAGTGATGTGATCAGAGCATGTCCTACTGAAATACTTGTTCTTATGAAGTCCGTGAATATTGCTTTTAAGTGTAAAGAAAGTAATCTATTCTAGAAAGAGACTTACGAACAGAAAGGGGGAAAGAATACTCTCTGATCTCTTGAGCCAAGCTCTCAAGACATCAATGACTCTGCACTCATTTATAATCTTCACTAATTTACTGGCTGCCCTAGAGACACACTTTGATCTTTGGGAAGATCTACTGTATCTATCTGCTTTGCAACAGGCAATAAAAATCATAACCCCTTACAATAAAGCAGTCTAAATAATGTAGTCATAGCATTTAGCCCCAAATTCATCAAGGAAGATACCACCTTCCACTCGTACATTCACAGAACAAATACTCATCGCCAGCATGAGAAGACCTGGCTATGTACAAGTTTTGTATGGAGGTACTTTTTCTGCAAGCACGTGTGCTGTGTGAAGGTATATTTAGTGCCCAGGACTACTGACGCACTTTGAGCTCAAGATGGAAAGTAAATGATTAGCTGCACAAAGCTGGCTGTTTGGTTAGTCAGCTATCAAAGACTTGTGTTACTCAGATTTATTAAGTTATAGCATTGTGTGTACACTGCAGCATCTCACAGCCCTTGTTGCATAGGGGTAAGTACGGTAGGAGGTTCTTTGCAGTGGAAGAAAAGCACACCACAATCTCGTTGGCCAAGAACTAAGACCGTGGGCCGCAGGTGCAGAGTTGTGTTGGCAGGAGGAACCAGGTATCACAGGTGAGTGTGAGCAGCAGCACTGCCTGCACGCCTGGCACCTCACCACCTTCACTCCTCTATGTGCAGCTCCCAGAGCTTCAGTAGCACCAATCTCTCCCTGCCACACTATTCTGAGACAGGAAAGCTCTCATTGCTTTCTACTGCTACTTTAAGTCTCTTCCTACTGATTCTCAGGCGCAACTCATTCCTGTTTCTCTCATTTGTCTTCTTCTCTCTCTCTCCAGTTCTTTGTTGGTTCAGCCCCACTCACGTCCCAAAGCACAGCCACAGAGCCATCACGGTGTTGGCTGCCACCGCGCCACTGGCCCTGTCTGTCTGTCATACCCTCCCACATGGCTCAGCTACTGAGCTCAAAAGCTCGGCAGAGCAGGAGCTGTCTGCTACTCTGCCTTTGTGCAACAATCAGCCCTCAGGCACCATCAGGAAACATGACTAAAATAAACATTGGAAAACCTATTTGTTTCATTACTGAGACAGGGTTTACTCAGTACTGAAAAGCAGCAGTTCAGGGATAAAACAGAAGAGTTGTTCAGGAGTTTATAACCATAATACGAGAGTTTAGGCAGGAGGTTTTGTTGAATGTTGTGTCCTACAGACATTACTGCGGAGCTGAGAAAAAACAGATGTAGTTTCTTAGGGCAGAGTATGACCAGGCTAACATAGCTAGAGATTTTTATTGTTTTTCATTAAATGTATCCCAGTGCTTAGCAATCACAAGAGGCAACTTGGTGTCTTCTACAGAAATGATCCATTGTGCCCCTGGTACTCTGGGGGCTTCTCCACTTCCCAAGACAGAAACACTGCATTCTCTGCTCTCAGCATTGGAAGTGGGATGATCTGCACTGCTGCAAAAAACAAGTCCAGTAAACCCAAATGAAACTCACAATAAAATAAGGCCCAAGAATTGACAGACATTTTTCAATATTTTGCCCTAAATAATGAACAAGGCTCCCAAACAAACACTCTCGGAATTAGCCAAGATTATGAATTTTATAAGATGGTAAAACAATAAAAATCAAAGCCAAATTGAACAGCATTATTTAGCATATGGTACAGATAGAGGAAGGAGATAATAAAGTAATTCAAAGAGCTGAAAGTCCCCTGTTATAGCTTCCGAATCTGTAGATCCTTTGTACAGTTTCAGCATACTACATGTACAGAACAGCAGCAGAGGAGAAACCCAGCTATCAGGGCTGCAGGAAAACCCATGGGAGGCATTTTTCTTAATTGTGCATCTAAATTTCATTTTGTTGGAATAAAATGGATTAAATGTTTTCTGCAGTTTTAGGAACAAGCCATTAAGCACCATCAAGAATCACAGATCTCCTCTGCATTCACTTTCTGTAACCCAAGGCCAATCTGGAGGGGCAATCCAACACAGAGCAGGATTAATGACAGCACATTTATGTAAGCTTGGGTTTGTCACGTCAAGATTGGCTTCCTATCCCAGTGTACCTGTCTGGGAGTCATTTGCTTAACAAACAGCACAGTGCATACACACAATCTCTCAGCGGGATGCTCTCAGCCCTATCTGTGGCTGAAATAGATAGCAAATTGCCCACTTGCAAGCCAGTCAATACTGAAGCAGAGCACAGAACTGCTGCTGACTGTAAAGAAGTCTCCTTTGTAACAACACAGGTGTAGCTGAGATGGTTTCTTTCTTATGAGAAAGCTTCTCTTCAGTGTCAGCAATGAAATAACACCACCAGATGCCTCTATAGCTGTCCACACTTGTTGGTGCACAGATGCTTGACCTGGCACATGCACAGCATGGGAAAGGCAGGAATACACATCTGGATGCCAAAAAGCACTTACTGTAGCAGTTGCTCTGGGAACTGTCTTTCTCACTGAGTACCCAGATACACAAGGCTGGACATATTACCACAGGGGTAGGCAGTTCCACAGGCAGATTAGAAGTTAATGGAAAAAACAGAAACACAGTGGTGTTTGGGTAAAGAGAACTTGAAGCATAAATACATCTCCTGTCCCAGAAGAGACCAGAAGGAGTGAAATAGAAAGAACTGAATTTTCACATGCGACAGAAGTCAAAAGGAGATAGTGCAAACGAAGGCATCAGCACAAAGCACCTTGGAGTTCAGCTGGGGAGAAACAGGGAGACCTTTCCACAAGTGAAGCCAGACACAGTTGGACAGCAGCAACAGTTTTGTTCCCCAGAAATGAACTGAGTTTGAGGGGCCTGAGTGTTGCAGTGATATGTAGCAAAAGACAGAGATGCATAACCGACAAGCAGGCAGCCTATTGCAGCAAGAGGCAAGCTCTACATCACACATGACATCTCCTGAAAGCCTGAGCAACAGGACCTGGAGCAAAGGCTGATGCAGGATCCCATTTGTGGATGTTCCACATCAAATGCCAGAGAAGGACCACACACTCCAAACTGGACTGGCCCAGGGTTTTGCCCCTAGCCTCCTTTCAGGCCCTGTTGCACACTTAACCCATTGAGGCTCCCTCATTTGGCAGATCCTGCTGCATTGAGACAGGCAACTTCTCACCGCTGACACATCCTCTCCCTAGTCAGAACTGTAGAGGTTTTATGGGAAATAGCTCGGCCAAGTTGTGATGCTTGTAAGGAGTAAGGATCTTCTTCTCTCAAGAAGCAGGAGATATGGACACTACTGACATGTCTCCACGTGGCCTATCAGAGCTGCAGTCTCATGGGCTCCCCATTACCCGTCCATGTCAGTACTCAGTTATTTAGCAGCAGCAGAGGAAGCCACTGAGATCTAAACACGCTTTGTACACACATATACAACTAACAACTGTACAGGGTCATAGAACTAGAATCTATCCATATGGAAGTTCATTCCACCTATGGAATAGCTCTTGAAGTCACAAAGGAAAGAAAGCAGGAATGTCTTTTCTGGTGAAAAGGGCAGATGCAAAGGCTTGGCACAGTTTCCCTGCAGGCTTCCTGCTTTCTTGTAAGTGTCTGTGACCAAAATTAATGACCAAACAGCCAAAGTTAATCACTCACACTGTTTTCAGTAAGTGAGCTATTCATACCCATTACAGATTATAACTCACATTTATTCTGGACCTTTCATCCTAAGAATCTAAGCGGTCTTTACAAAACTGCAACACAGAAATGGCACCCAAACCTCTAACTTCATTAGAATTAATGATTAATATTATCCAGAAGCCAGCCCTGGAGCAAACACCAATGCATACAAGTCATTTTCTCAGAAACAGAGGTGCTCTATAATGTCTCTTCACAGCAATAGACTGAAGGGAAGGAGAAACCCAGCATGATCACCTAACAAGGAGAGAATATTTATGTAGGCAACATTTAGCTTTAGCTATGTGAGGTATGCATATAAGCTCCAGGAGAGGCATTGGAAATACTGTTCTTGCAGGTCAGTTTATTGAGATATTACTGTCACATGATTACATCTATGGGCATGGTGTAGGCATCCCAACCATCACAGGTACGTGTCACACACATCCCAGCAGCACTGCAGTGTGGAACGTTCGTATCCTCGAGATGCAAGCACAGGGTTTTCCCAGAGCTGCAGCTGGGCTGTGCCTATGAGGAGCAAGACAGAAGGCAAAAACCAGCAGAGAGTGTATTTGAAACAGAGAATGGGGGTACAGGAGGGGGAGCAGGGGCCCTGGGGTGTCTGACTCTCTCTCTGCTGACCACAGGGTGGAAAAGAAAGAGATTTTCTGTTGCTGTTGTGGGAGACTCCTTACACCCTACTCCCATCGGCCGTATCTGCCATGCTCTTCCTCCAGGATCATGCTTTGCTTAGCAGTGGAAGCCATACCCAGGGGTTTTGCTGTAGCAAAGTAGGCAGTGGATAAGGGCCATGGCTGTTCTGCTTCTTGTATGGTCTCCTGCTCCAGGCAACTGCCTCATTTGCCTGAGCCTAGAGGGGAATGTAGCTTGGTGTTATTTTCAAGATGTCATAAAAATAATTTATTCAGTACCAAAATGCTGCTCAGTCTGATCAGACTGACAGACATGAGAGCGTGGTATACTCCGCTGCTTAAGTTGCCCTGGTAGAAAGCCAGATAAATGATGCTCAGATAACTGAAGTGCTATGGATTGCACTAATGAAACATAGTAGAACTTGATCCTGTAATTTGCCATGGATAAACGAGCTTTTTTTTTTTCCCATTCATGCCACATCTTTGTCAACTATACATTTTGTGAGGGCTGAATCTCCATAACTATAGGTGAAAGAGATGAATTTAACTCATGGAATATAGCATTTGAAAAAGCATGTATATCACAGTCTGGTTATTCACACTCAACCTATGTATTGATAGCTTGATTTTTCTAAATTATCTTTCTTGGGTTTAGAGGGAAAAATGAGAAATGCAGAGCAAAAGTAAACTTGTTTGTGTCCTGGAGTGAGCACACACGTGAGAGAATACAGCTCACTTCTCTTTTCTGTGGCTCCAGAGCCACCCTGTCCTCACTTTTCTGCCACAGGTCCTTTTCTCCCCACATCCTGTGGAAGTTTCTTTCTCAACTTTGCAACGGCTGCTTTTTTTTTTTGGAGTATGAAATCTAGGACTAGGACTCCATCCATCCATAAGAAATCTTTCTTTCTGTGACTCACTTCTACCAGATACCAGAATATTTGCAGTGAGCAGGACACAGAGAAAATTCTGCCATGGCCTCACTACCACTGAGACAGGGGACTCTAGCACTTCAGGGTAGCCTCAGATCTCCCTAAAGCCATGTTTGGTAGACAAACCAAACACTGCTTGGAGTGGGTTCTTAAATGGTTTAGGGCTTTTTTTAAAGGTTTTCATTGTGTTAATAATTGTATTATCTATGCTAAAAGTTTTCTATTTCTGCCTTATCACACTACGCCCCTATTTTGGAATTTCAGACACCTCTAGTGTGCAAATTAAATCCACTTTAAAGTTGGGAGAGAGGAATTATATGCCATTTGCTGGAACAGGTTTCACACCAAAATGGGAGTGTGGAACATGCTTTCTTCCTCATAATTACCATGGAATTTGTGCAGAAGGAATCTGACACAATCAACAAAAATATGAAGAAGAAATGTGTGTTAATGAAATATCATGTACTTGGAATCGATACAAAGATCACGACAACTCATGGGAAGAACACACATTTCTGGGAGTAGGAAACTCCAGCTGCAACCATGCTGAAATGGCCCTATCACTGAGGCAAACAGCAGGGGATAAAGTACCAATATATTGAATTAAGAAAACTTTTGGAAAGTGATAGTAGAGGTTCTTTTCCTAAAAGGATAGTCATGTTTAATGAGGTTTAAGAGAAAATATGGCAAGGGATCCTCACACAACAGAGCAGAGTGCTGTTAACTTTGGCTGCTTCCTGAATTTTCAAGGAGTTTTCTACTAGAAAAACTAGAAAAATGTTGAAAACATTAAGGAAAAATTACCTTGCTGATCAAAGAAGGCCCCTGTTTGAAACATCCCACCAGTTAGGCCACAGGTACTGCATCAAGGCAGCTCTGAGCATCACAGTCAGGGATTAAGTCTTTTTTTCCTGCTTGGAAGACCTTGCTGTGCAGATTAAAAATGAAGTTCACTTCATATCTCTAACTCATAGACATATTACATCCGCAGCCTAACGTTAACCAGTACTATTTAGCATCTGGCAGCCTGTTGGTGCTCCAAGCCAGTTGTTTGTGTCATTTGCTTTTCCTGACCAATTTTATAATTCATTTCTAACTATATTGATTTTCAGCATGGCGTGAGCTTCATTTCCAAAGCAGCAGCTACTAAAAGTTAATGATCCAAAAATGTTACTATTTTAAGCTTTTGTTGGACCGACCAATCATTTCTAACCATGGAGTTAAGGGTTTTGCTCACAGCCTTGTGAGAACACAAAGCCTGAAGGCTGCAGCAGCCACACTTCCCCAACCTCTCCATGCTCCACTTGAGCAACACTACCTAGATGTACTTGGTACTTGACAAGTTACCCCTCACATGTGAAATACAGGCTCATTTCAATCCCAGCTAAGCAATACCTGCCTTTCCTCAAGGGCTATCACAAGGAATTTACCCAGGATCTATACATAAAATCTAACAGATCTTTGCAGCTTGAAGGTGAACACACACACGTGTGCTTTGTAAATGAGTGAAAAGCCAAGGAGGATCGCAGGCACCCTCAATCCCAGACTCTCTAAACAGCTCTGCAACTGCCACACCATGTCCCCAACATTCTCTGACTCCATCACCACAGCCACCGCAGGAGGAGCAGACAAAGGGAGTAGTTCTGCTCCATTCAGGATCTTTGCAAGTAGGTGGCAGTCCTTTTTTTTT
>WBNH01007034.1:312009-436112 GCA_013401255.1 Urocolius indicus
TTCACTTCTTACCCTTTTCGTAGGTCGCAAATATCTTAGTAGTCTTCCTCCAAAATGTAATTTTTGGGGAAGTTGGCCGCGTTTTTTTTTTTTTCTCTCTATCTCCAGATTCCATTAGAGAAGAGATGGGAGCTTCCTCCTCCCAGTCTAGGACAAGGTATTTCTCAGTGGAACAATTGTTCCACGAGAGGAGAGTGTAGCAGGGGGGGCACCGGCAATCATCTCTGGCCTTTATGAGGGTGAGAGTGACTGACAGATGAGCCAGAACTAAATCTCTGAAGACAAATCTTGGGGCTTTGACCTTTAAACAATATAAAATCCCTCGGAAAAGAAAAAAAAACCAAAACAACAAAACCTTAAGTTCGGGGCTTAAACTTTTCAGATCCAAGGGTCCAATTTAACTGCAATTCATTTCAGCAATATTTTGTTTCTGCTAGGGAAAAAGAAAAAAATCAAGATGCTACTTTTAGACAGAGAGTTCAGAAGAGGAAGCAATATGGGCACATTCCAGCAGCTGGAAAAATTATGCCTAGAATTAAACAATATAAGCGGACAACATAAAGCAGGGCTGTTCTGTCTCATTTGCTTTTCTTTTTACAGCACCACATTCCACCTCGAGCCATGGATGTCCAATTGCATCTCTTAAGAAATACTGCTGAAACACATTAACGCTGGAATTAAGTAACTGGCACTATTTGTTGCCCTTGATTTTTGAGTTCTCATTGGCTTTTATTGTTTTCGCTCCCTCCCCTCGACAGAACAAGATAATTAGACAGAAGCAAATAAGATGTACAGAGCTAGAAAACAGAAGAGGCTGACATGTGTAGTACATGCTGTCAGCCATATGGCATTCTATATATATTGTTACAGATGAAAATGGTACCACACACCGCGCTGTACATTAACACTGGAATGGTATACAGTAATTCATGTGCATAAACTGATACTATCCGCTGGGTTGCCTAATAGATTTTTGAAGTTTTCTCCATAGCATTTTATTTTAAATGACAGTGTTTTCTATTAATGGGTGGGCACTGGCAGTTTGTTGACCCCGGTCGGGAAGGATGTCTTTTTGTTCAAATGGCAGCCATCATTTCTGTGAAGTGATGCATGTAAAAAAGCCAGTAAATGCAATTCACCTCACACGCGGCTGTCACTCAATTTGACATCTACATGTTGGAGTATTTTCTCAAAGTTTTCTCCATGTGACCCTCAAGTTAAAGATCAGGGAGGTTACCTTCATCCAGCCCATCCATGTGTCAATCATCCCTACCTAAAAATGAAAGTTACAAATAAACTGTGGCTACTATTTATACTCTGCTGCCTGTCCCATCTTTTTCACGTCAATCTTGCCGTTTCTCGTTATAGCTCCATCACGCTCCCCCCTCCCAGCTTCTTCTTTGTGTATCCCAGATTAAGTTTCTTTGTTTTTCTGCTGCTGTCTTCCTGAGCGTGTAAAGTCTTTAATGCCTTAACTCTCTTCTTTCCCCCCTTTATAACTCTGAAAAGAAGCTTAGAAAGATGTTAGTGGTCTTTTTAAAGCGATGCATGGCTACAAATCACATACAAACTCCCTCCTCCACAGGGACTCACAAGATACCAAGGAAGGAAATATAGCTCTGCAGTCACCTGAAGCTGAACCATCCTTTGTGTGTGAAGAGTGCAAAGGCTGTTAGAGCAAGCTGAGAGATCTGCCAAAATGCAGAGCCAGAGACGCTGCATGGGCCATCCGTGGGGCTCCCACTCTGCAGCACCCCTCTGCCAGGGTCAGTGAGGATGGACCACCTACTCACACATTGAGTAGCTTCTCCTGCTCCCTTGCAGGTCCTCACACCAAGGTTTTGTGTGCAAGAGAATGAAAAGGTTTATTGGTATATGGGGAGAGATGAGATTAAATTTGATCCTACTTGGGAAAACAGACAGATCAACAGTTCAAGATTCCTGAGACTCAGAACTGCATTTTGAGATGCGAAATGAAAAAGGTGTTCTCCAGTGTCATTAGTGTAGTATTGCCATTGCCCACTGGAGATGAGGCATTTTACACATGCTGAAAGTTGACTTGAACAGAATTACGCCAAGGAAAAGAAAATATTACTGAAAAAGAAAACTGAAAATGCTCCCTGTACCTTTATATATTGCTTCATAAAATTATGGTCTCTTCCTAAGTAACGTGGTCAACTCTGTTCCCCAATCCCTGAACACTGAAGAATAACCCAGAAACTGCCCAAGAAATCTTGACTAACTTTAGCTAAAATAAGAAGATAAGAGGATGCTCCTCCACACCCAGCAGCTTGGTATCAAGCTCCTTGTGTTAATCCCACAATCAGGTGAGCAAGAGAGAAAAAGCTTGGGAACAGCTTCCTCTCAATTACAGAGCAGGACCATATAATTGTTTATTTTACTTATGTTTTGTTACAGAATATCTAGCTGGAGTTTCAAACATTTCCTTTGTTTCCCTGTTAAATTCCTGCACACACTGGGAGATAAGGTGAATCAGGGTGAGGCAGAAAAATGCAGAGCTTCCTTTCCATGCAGGCAGCAAGCTGACTCACAACTCTGTTCAGATGTGGTACATGAGGTTTTCCAGCCTCAGACATGCCCAGGGAGTCCAGAGGCAGGAGAATTTTTTCTGCCTGTCTCCAAAGGAGCATATTTGCAAACGCTATCTTGTGGGAAGTCCCTTATTTGTCAGACAAAAAGAAGCCATCGTAGTGCAAAGAGCAGAAAATACTTTTTGGCTTGAAATGTTACACCAGACAGTCACTCTCACAGACTCTCTCTTCTGCTCCATCAATATTTGAGTACTTCTTAAAAAGAGGAACTGGCTTAACAAAAAAGACTTGAGGCAAATACACAAAAATATCTCCATATAGGCTAATACAGCTCCACATCTCAGTACTTGGGTTATTTTCCCTGATGGTGAGAACTGCAGCCTCCAGTCTTCTCTGGCAAAAGGGGATGTTGCTTCATTTTAGACAAGCAGTCTGACTCTTGAATGTAAGCAGATTGGGATCATCACTTCCTTATTTACTTCTTTGCTATCAAAGATTTCATTTGAAAAGGGGGAAAAAGACAATTTAAAAAAAGAAAAAAGGAAATAAAAGGTTTGATCAAACCTAATATTTCCCAACACCATTTTAGTCTGGCTGCCAAATTTGGGGTGGATGAGGAGGTCACCCAGCCAGAAGCACAATATGTTCAGTTTGCAGAGCGGCTCTGCTGCAGGCTCCCAGTGGATATGCTTCTTTGGACCTGACAGATGGAGCTTTGCACCCTCCACTGAAGACCCTCATCCCATATGCCAGGACTTACCCTGTAGCTGTACACAGCCCCAGTTCTGCTCTTAATAATAATCAATGGCAATATTTTCATCCTTTATGCCAGAGCACCCCTAGAGAAGTTCTTCTAACCTGCCTCATACCCCAGAGCAAGAAATGTTGCCCAGACTTTTCTCTGTTCCTCTGACCTGTCATGTTCTGCATGAAGCTGAATTTTTTCTCTCCCACTTGCTGTCTCTGTAGAAGCTTAGCAAGACTTCATCACCTCACTGACATGGCATGGTTGCCTCACTGGTTTACAAGCACTTCTCCAACCATGCCAAAATACATACAGTCCTTTGTAAATCACGTTCCCATGGCCACACTGTGCAGCAATAAATGGACTAGATCAAGCCATCATTTGCTCTTTGGTCACCCTCACCTAACTCAGTGGCCTACAACTTGCAAAGCAACCCCAAGAACCAGTTGTCCTGAAGAGCTTCCAGCTACTACAAGCTATCTTTCTGGAGTAAGTGTGTACAATGGACATCCAGCGTCTGCTGAACTGTCACAAGAGTCTCAGCTCCTCTCCAGTACAACCTGCTCCTAGAAATCCAGAGGGAAGGTAAAATGTCCACTGCTTCAGCTTGTCTCTTGAGGGCAAACCTTCTGGGCTAAGCTACAAAATGTGAGGAATTCCTTCTGCTTTCTGACCCAGCTAATCAGGGAGGAGGTATTTGCACAAGGTGGGTTGTAGGAACTGTGACTGTATTAAATTACATATTTTACAGCTATTTTGACCACACTGCTGTTTACCTTTCAGACTTTTAAACTTACATGAAGTGGTCTGAGTTTACCATTTAATTAAAGAATGGTCCCTGTAAATTTTGATTTAGGAGGCCCAGCATTTGAGCTCACATTTACAGCCCATGCTCACTGCCCAAGGGTTTTGTGCTCCCCTCTGTTCACAGGAGGGTTCAGGCACAGAACTCCCTGGCACAGTGACTACCCTCATCATTTTCTTGTGTCTCAGCTGGAGCACAGAGGAATGGACTGAGAAACAGGAGGAGTAAAATATTGCAGTGAACTTTTAAACTAAAATAGCAATAGAGAGTTAGATAATTAAATGGGAAACCAGACCCAAATGTCAAATAAGGAGGGAGACATCAAAGAGAAACAGCAATCTCTGATAAAGATCAAGAGAGAAAACTAAAATTTTTATGGCATATGCTGACAAATGGCTGAAGTAAAATATAACAAAGCAACTTGGTTTAGCAATATTTCTACAGATTGTCTGAACTACAGTGCTGCAGAGATCAAAGGATAGAGCTGGAAACAAAATACCAAAAGAAATGACACACTCCTCTTCTACCTCCTCACCACTCCCCCAGCCTTTCAATTCATATTTCGAAACTAAGACTCAGAGGCTGGAAATTTGTAAGTTTCTGGAAAGGTCACTCCATCAACTGAACAAGTGGGAACTTTTTATTTGAAATGTCTTTTTAGTTTTGGGGCTTTTTTTTTTTTTCATTAGAAAGGTGTTTAGAAGGCAGGTCCAACCTGTCACTAGCTCAGTTCTTCTCTCAGCTGAGTACCAGATTGCTCTCTGGGTTGCACAGTTCTTCTCTGCACTTCTGTGTCTGGCTCAGTCACATGTTTTTAGCAGATGGGTTTTCTGCATTTTTCCCAACAATGCTCCCACTGTCGTTATTGAAACTTTTCCTCCTGCTTTGAGCCTAGTCCTCATTATGTGTAGATTAATCTGCTGGTTCTGATGACTGTTCTCCTCTATCAACAGTTGCAATTCATCTGCATCCTCTACAAAGGGAATAGTCTCTTCTTCTTGGTTTGCTTTGTTGTCTTGCTCATCATTTTATCGTACACTCCAGTTAAATATATTTGTCAAGTGAGGCATTTTGAACATTTTGTTAATAAAAAAGCCATCTGTAATTTATTTAAAGTTTATTTGCAGTGATCACAAATGCATGACCTCCTCCAATTATTTTTTGTTCATTTTTTCCAATTACTTAAAAATTAAGTGAATTTTCACGAGGAAAAAAAAAAGAATCTCTGATTTTTCCATCCTACTTGAAAGCCAGCTCTCGAGAGATAGCTACTTTTCTCTAATATCAAGAGACTGAGAGATAAAGATTATCTCTGACTATATTCTCCTCCTACATGAGAACAAAGACTGTTTTAATAAATGGAACTTAGTTTCTTCCTCCTCAATGAAAAAGGACTGCACTCAAAAATAAGATAGCCAGGTGAAATCCTGGAGTGTATGTTAGATGCAAGACTAAACTATATCTAATGATCCTTTTGGGCTTCAATGTAGCAACAGACTTGCCAGAAGTAGCCTATGGGCCATCTACTTTCTGCAAATGCCTGATAGTTAAAGGGAAATTGCAAATACATTGAGGGGCAAGGTTTAACCATTTGACAGGAGGCACAAATGTTGACAGATAAAGTGGTTTAGCCAGTTTAAAATGTCTACTTAGTTTAAATACAGAATCACTCTCCAGTCACTTCTTGAAAGCTAGAATAGAGTAAAACACCATTCTGTACCATAAAACGCATGTAAAATGCTGTAGTGGGGGAGCTTTTGTGGTTTTTCTGCTGCATCTCAGTGTTTCACCTCATCTGCAGAGTTAGGAAATACCAATTGCCATGGCCAGCTACCCAAGGGTAAGACAGCTACAAGCTGAAGACAGATCTCAGCGCCAAACTCTTGATAGCAGGAAGAAAATGTTTATCATTATCCAAAGCACCTTTATTTGCAAAAGAGATGGACTATGTGGAACTCAGCTTAATATTTAAAGAAAACTTTGGTCACATTGAGGGGGTGGTTGAGAATCACAAGTGTTAATTGCTGTGGTTTAGAAAATGTACGTAGGTGAAAGAGGAGGCGACGAATTGAACTGGTGGAAACTCACCATAAAATCACCAATTCAATCTTTATTATCAGATGCTAACAGAGATGAAGTGCATTCTAACTCTCATCCTTTAGCTTACATGTTTGCAATGAACCAAGTTCAGCAAAATAATCTGTTGATTTTTAAAAGCCATTTGTCCCCTGTGTTTAATAGATGCTGACGTTTCCTCCCTGCTAAATCATCTTTTGCCATTCATTATACTCATCCACTGTGTCTTTTCTCTAATGTCTTCATATTTGTAGTTCTATGTCTTTTTGCCTCTTAGGACTGTAGAGACAAAAAAACAAATGAGGTGACAGAAGATACAACTGTGACTGGATTTTCCCAGGGCTTCCTAAATTGTTTCTTAAACATCCTGGTATAAATCCTTATCTCAGAGGAGTAGTGTGAGCCTGGGTGTGTACAAGATACATAGGAGAGCAAACTTTGGAAAGCTACTGTGTAATCACAAAACTATAGAATATTGAGGGACCTTCTGAGGTGATTTGGTTCATCCCAAGCCACAAAAAGGATCATGACAGCTAATGACTTCTGAGGCCAACCAGCCTCCACAGATGGAGACACCGCAGCCTCTCTGTAAGATCTCTTCCAAAGCTTTGCATGTCTCATCCAATAGAACCCTTCTAGAGTTAAAATGATTTAAAATAAAGCTTCGAATGAAGTTCTTCATTCCAAAATACACAAAACTCCTACTAATTAAAAAAGAAAAATTAAAAAAAAAACAAAAAAGAGAGAAATAGAGGGGGAAAAAAGAAAACGAACAAAAAAAGGGAATAATTTGGTCTGTGTACAAACTCTTCATTCATGGTTGTGTACTGGCAAAGATTTTCAAACTCTAAGAGCAAGAAAAACATCTATTTTTGCTGCTGACAAGCAATAAGCATTCTTTGTTACACAATAAAGCCTTTTTACTTTCATCCCCTGTGACTTCAAGACAGTGTATCAAGTGTCTTTGGTTTCACACTTCACTGCCATAGGTTGTTTGGAAACAGAAAAGGCAGCACATAACAATGCCCAGTATTACAGGATACTTCTAACAGACAAATTCAAAATACCTGTCTGAAACTCTATGGAAAGTTTTCTACTTAATTTCTACACTGAGCAGGGAGTTTAGTAAGTGTATTGTGTTAGGGAAGGATAAATGGTGGGAAATTGTTTCTCAGTGGTAGTAATTAAGTTTCAAGATTATAAGGCAAGTGATAATGAAGTGTTGATTATTCCAGGTGAAAGAATGAGTATAGCATTGTATCTAACTGGGAGTTTGGTTAACTGAAGCTCTAACAAGTTCAAAACTTCTTTTCCCTTTTTTTTTTCTCTGCTTAAAACACTTGGAAGAAGCCCAATCAACTTGAAACAGATATTGATCTCAGTTCCACTGGAAGTACAGCACATTGATACAAAATGAAATAATTTTCATACAGTTTAAGCCAGCATCAATACTGTGCAGACTAGTCACGAGTCCTGTTTTCTGACCAAATTAATCACCAATGCACGTCCATCTACACACTTCCTCATTCAATTCAACATTGATAACACTGTAGTCTCCCCTCAGTTTTAACAAAAAATTTTAGGCAGAAAAAAGGATTTTTCAAGCAGATATGTTTCACATGCTGGCTGTTCTTTAGCTAGAAAAGGATTTGTGATTCCTTTTGCTGTCCTTTAATACCCCAGATTATATTTGCAAGAACTGTATGAAGTTTCAGAAAGAAAAAGTACCCAAACCAGATTAACTTTAAGTAGTTTATGGGAAAAACAGAGAAGGGAGAAAGGAAGAGAGGAGAGAAAAACCATACACTGAATTTTGGTGAGTTCAGAAGACCTCATCTAGGCCTTAGGTGTTGCCTAGAGTCACAGTCTGTCTTTATTCAAAGTTTGCCTGGCAACTTCCAATGCAATGGGGCTGATCCTACCTGTAATCAGCTATGCCAAGTTGCACTGCCAGCTTGCTTCTTTCCCACAGAACATGTTAAGCCCCAACATATTCAGGATACAAGTAAAGGCAGTTTGGAGGCAGGAACTGTGACCCCCACACAAAGGGCTCTATCCAGAGTTCTCTTTCCCAGCTTGAAGGAGAGCTGGACAAAAAGCAAGGCAGAGCAGAGAGCAGAGGCTCAGCAGCGTGCTTTGGAGCGTAAGCTCTGCGAGCTGCCTCCAGGGGCAGGAGAGAAAGGATCTAATGGCTGCACTGTATCATATACACTGATGCACAAAAGTAACCTACCACTCTGGCTGCTGTGTGACCCTTCTGCTGTTTAATGTGCTGCCACTTCAGCATTGCATTTCTCGTGTTACCTGCATCCATCAGAGATGCACAGACGGGGAAGGGAAGAAGAAAAAAACTCCATGGCAAATGTTCCATTTCAGTTTAGGCAATGCTTTTTCTGGCTACTTGTTGTTTTTAGCACTGGCATGTATGATAGTCACCCACTCACAGCAGAGTGCAGTGAAGCCCACTCGGGCTGGCTCACTGTGACGCTCCCCACTCTTCCCCAGCATCTTATTACGCACAGAGGCAGACTGCCTTTGCAGAGGGCCCTCCTGCCCCAGGTCAGGCACACAAGCAAGGGAGGGTGGGGGACCCTTCTACTTTTTATAGAGCTTGTGTCCATTCAAATCAACATAATAAGAAGTATTCACTCTCATGCTCCAGGCTGTAAGATGATTGCCGACAGGTCTCAGAGGCAAATTTTCCCACACAGTCATGCCCAGAGCTGGTGAATAGTTTGGTTTGCTCTGGTCTCTCTTCTCCAGTTTGAGATGTAAGATGCAGGTAGAGGTTGATTAGCACACTGGATAGATCTACAGTCCATTCCAGTGCAGGCATCAAAGACATACGTTGAATTTGGGGGTCACAGTTATGTAAACTATTAAAAAAAAACCTCTGTGCAAGAAGCCACAGAAAAGCTGTGACTTATTAATAACTGATTTGATAAATTCAGTATGTCAGGAAATCAGCATATACAGGCACTAAAGAGTTATAATTAATCTCCAGCAACCGTTATCAGAACCACTAACCAGTGAACAGTTTAGAGCAGAGGACTTCAGTGAACTTGTTCACCCGTGGCAAAAGAGGAAAAGCCTTTGCAAACACCTACGTGTGCATGTGCACAATGTCCCTTTTAATCACAAGCCACTGTAAACCAAATGTGAAGCTATTAAGCTGGGAGTATTCAAAACCTCTAAATCAGGTCTGCAACAACACGGGACTCGATCTGGAGTTCTTTTCTTTTCCTGTGGTTTATATGACTCCACGGTAGACCTCTCTCCCTAGTCACAAAGACTTTATTTCCTCTCATTTTATTAAATAAAAGCTGAGACTCACAGAAATAAAGAAGGAATCTAAAAATCTGGAATGTGAGCAGTGCAGCAAATAGAGCAAGGCTTGCAATGAAATGTGCAAGTGTTGTGAGTACTGTGTCTTTGAAACCATAAATCCAAGTTGCTGTGCAATGAAGAGGGAACCGAAGCAAACTCAAACTCAAAGCATGTTCCTTGAGTCAAAAAAAACCCACTCAAAAAATAATAATATAAAGTTTAGGTCAAGAATTTGATCTAAAAATACAGAAAATAGTTCATAAGGAGCAAAAAGCAAGAGATACTAAGAGGAAATCTACAGAGGAATGTAGTCTGTAGCAGGATTATAGGCTTTTGACTCCAGTTCTCACCATGAGTAAGGATTAGCCTTGATTACACAATGGCTCTGTTACTATTAGTGACTTGCTCACTTGCCAGTGGCAAGAAAAGCAATGCAAAATATATTTAGTTAATTTAGTTAACCAGAAATGCAGCCACGGGGCAGTTATTTAACCACAATTATGGGAAAAAAAAAAGAGTCCCAGTTTTTCTTATCTTCCAGAAGTAGTTCAGTTTGTACTAAAATCAACACCATTATGCACATATTGCCATTGCTTCTAAAACCTCCTCTATCTTTACCCCACATAAATAAAACCAACCAAGCCTCAGTCTCTCAAGCAATGCTTCCAAAGCACATTTGCTCTTAAAAAAAAATCACCGTTCAGATTGAACCAAACTTTCTTTCAGCAGAATCAACCCAAACTATTTCTGTACATGCACTTCTCACATAGGTTTGCCTGAAACTTTAGATTTCCATCTGTCTACTGTCCTGGTAGGTGTCTAATTCAGCTGCAGTGCAAATGCTTACACACGCAAGAGCAGAAAGTTAACCTACAGCATTCATTCTGTCCAAGGGTTTGCTGTATTCTTAGTCAGATGATACCACCAAAGAGGGTACTAAAAAGACAGAGCTCTACGTTGCAAATAGTAGGACAAGCGGATAAATGCACAAGTTGTGATCCCTCAATAAATTATGTTAAGGTCTTAATAATAAATTATGTTTAGGACTAATAGGATTTCATAACTTCGTAGAGACAGAGCAACCTAATATATAACAGGTTTTAGGCTGCGTTTTGAACATCTCTCCTCTGTAATGTCAAGCCAAACAGTCATTAAAGACAAATGCCATTCAGCCCTTTCCCTTTCAAAAATCAGTACCCTTGTATACTGGGCTGTGGACTCCTTTTCCTACTACTGTTCACTGGACTAATGAGTGTTGAACAGGAAAAATTAGTAGTGCTCCTGCCTCATCCATCTGTAAATCAAATACTTAACTTGAGAGATGAGATTTGAATTTCTCTATTCAGAGGAAATCAAACATTCATCTCTATTTATACAAGTAAACGTAACGTGTTGCATAAGTACTCTGATCACAGTTATTTGCAAGACATTTTGGTGTTCAGATCACTTCCCTCCTTCTGCTGTCCTTCTATCCATTCCCAGCTACAGCTCTGAATCTTTTTTTGGATCAAGTTCGAGTTATGCTTGGAGCTCTTCACTTGGTCTTGTCAAAGCTGATAGATCAAAGAGGATTCTCAGGCAGTTAGCCAACATGGGTAAGGAACAGACACATTTAAAGACTTGAGCAGATTCAGGTGTATATGAAGTTAAAAGTTTTTGGAAACTCCATTTTTGAGTTAGCCAGTAAATTTTACTCTTTATTTCGGTGCCTATGGGTACTTCAGCAGCCAGCTGAAGCCTACTTAAGGTGATCCTGACTTTCTTTTCATCCTGAGCATGCACCTCCAGAGCTTCTCTTTCCAACTTAGCAGTCCATGCAAGATACTAAACTTTTCTTTACTCAGATAAATGTGTTTTCAGTTGCATCAGCTTGTTCATCTGAGCATCTGTATAATTACTCCAACGTTCCTGTCAGTGCTAGACAGACCAGTACCACGAATCTGAGAACTAGGAGAAAGTCCAGACCCTCCTTTTGGTAGAATTAAATCATTTATATTCAGTTAAATCATTTAAACTCAGTTGCAAAATACATTCTGATCCAACCAAAGATAATCAGGAAGACAAACACACTGGATCTGCCTATCAATGAGTGTTATTCCGTGAGGGCAGGTCTCTGCTCCCAGGTCTTGATGCCATTCCATACAAACTTTTCCACTCCCAGAGGAATGACTGTAGAACTGTTAATCAGGAAGATGAAAGTGAAAACAGTATTGCAGGTTTTGCTTTTTACTTAATTGCCCTCATTTCAATGGGCATTTCAGCAGAGAGGTGAAAGTCCAGCTCAGTTCCTGATACGAGGTTTGTTCAAAGTGAGGTACAACGAGACCTTAGCTGTATTCATTTAAGAGTAGCATATCATGCTAACTTTATCTACAGTAAGTCTGATGTGGGCAACACTTTAATCTATTACCAATCTTCTAACTGATAAATACTTCCCTGGTTCAAATCCAAATTCTCTGAGGACTCTAGAAGGAACAGGATTCTGCTGATTAAGGACAGTCTTAACACCTTCATCAACTATCCTGGATTTTAAGAGAAAGGTTCAGATATTGAATCCAAAGTTTAACTCTTTTAAGAGCACTTTCTTTCCTCATTATTTTTGTGGCCAAGATGGAAATTTGCCATTAACATTTTCAAAGAAAAAGCATTCAGGAAGAGATCTTGAACTGCTGTTACTAACCTCACCTATTTGTCTTAGCCTGGACTCACAGAATTCTAAATCATCATCCTTACAGAAATCAGATAAAAGGATTATTAAGTACAGATATCCCTCAAGCTCTCTACTGGATTTTTTTTCTACGTCACATTATAAAGATTTCCTGGTACCATAACCAAGTGAAAGGAAGCAGCCATAGTGCTTTCTCTTTTTTATCTTGTGATACACTGCTACACACTTATTACTTGTTTGCTTATATTGATTCAGTTCCTTTTCTGGCTGGTAAATGAAGTCTTTCTTTCAAGGCATCAAAACTGATATCATTTTTATCTTAAAGGCTGGAGCTGTTCTATTGCTGAGTAAGTTTTTGGAGCTGAAAGCACACAATGCTATGCCAAGGCAGGTATTTTTCTGATGTTTTTTCGGGTGGAAAGACGTCCTTGGGGACTTTGTGTTAAACATCCATGCCCTAAGACAATGCATAGACACGCACAAACTGCCCTCTTTGTACCTCCCGAGTCCGAGCTGTATGTTGAGTTATGCAAAAGTTCCCAGCAGCACCATCTGCCGGAGAGCCCTTCCTGCTGCTCCGCCTCAGCAGCCGAGAAAGCAAAGCTGTGACAGCAGCTCCAAGCGGTAGATACCGCCCGATGTTGTATGTGATGCTCAGAGGGCTCCTCGTCAAGTCAGTGCTACTTAAAGATCTCTCTTCTTAGGATGTGGCACACCACTGGACTCACTCTTGGTCCTACATGTTACTAGAAAGGAAGAGACAGGAGACACGGTCTCCATTCCCTGCACAGCAGGGCAGAGGCAGTCCTGGCTCTAATGGTGGTCTGACGTGGTGGAGGTATGTGTATGTTCGTGAGAGGACATGAGAAAGTGTGGCTGCATCAGATGGTGTGGAAATATCTGGCCCAGCTCCTGGCATTAGCTGAAGGTTTGGTTCTTTAAGCGTGTTTGTGCTATGGCTTCCCTTTCGTTAAACACTGCATCCACTTTTCTTCATGTAATACTTGTAAAACTCCATGAGGTCACAGATTTTGTAAAAACCAACAAACAAACAGTAAAACCCCACACCTCTATGGAGAGGCCTTGGAAATGAGCAACAGGCTTTGATTCTTCTCTGGCTGCCCTAAACACATTGTTTTAAAACACCACAGAAATTAGGTGCCTAAAAAAAAATGTGTAATGGGAAAGAGCAAAGGCAGCAGGATGTAGATCTCCAAACACTGCTTGTTGTAGCTTTGTTACATAAAACAGGTTACTAAACAGGCTCTTATTCCAAAGGATCAGTCTAAGAATTAAGATGGACCAAGGAATGCGAGTTGGAGATGTATTAAAAATTCTTAAAGTGTATACCTATAAATATATCACTAACATGTAACCTAAGGGATCTAATTCTGCTGAAAATCAACTTGCATCTTTCTAGGACAAACTGTCCTCCACTTCATCCAAAGCTCTACCATTAAATTCAAAGGCAAGAAGGCTGCTCTTTAATGACATTCATCTATTTATAACTTGGTTCTTAAATAGAAATCTCTTTATTGTGTGAATAGGAGCAGACTACAGAATATTTGTAAATGCATGCAAGCAATACAATGCATAATTTTGTCATATGCTTTCTACAAGTGCCATCCTCTCAGGTGGAATTATCGGGATTAATTTAAGTACCATTAAAGGACAAAGCTCTTCTTAAAAATGGAACCAGACCAATTTATGTCTTGGTTGCCAAGAAATGCATTTAGGCAAAATCAGCTACTTTGCATTTAGAACATGAGATAATTTAGTAATGTCAACATGCAGAAAAATGGGCTGAAGTGCTAAAGTGACTACTGCCACGGTGTAATTAAGGCTGGTGTCTCAAAGGTTATACAGCAAGTATACCTGTATTCCACTGGGCTTGACTCCCCTACACTGCCTCATTATTCCTTAAGAACAATGGCAAACCACGCCAGGCATCTTGCTGCTGATTTAACAATATTAAGCTACTAGGAGAAAACTTCTCCTTCAGTTAAATCTGAAATAGCAAACGGGGCATTTAAAGAAAGAACAAATTCCAGCTACTCACCTTTCCTCACACAAATACCTCAAAGCATATCACACAATCTAGGAAACATCAAAGAATCAGTTTCAAGAAGTGTAAATACACACCCACACAGGAAAGCATCATCAAAACTTTTACTAAATTCGCCACGTTTTATCTCAGTTACGTTGAAGGCTTTTGGTTTACGTCAGTTCATGATTCATTATTCATTTTTCAAATTCCTTGGGGAAGTTTTTTTCCTGTAGGGCTAATGATATATGTTAAGCTCTTCCGTTTCCTCTAAGTCTATTGTAACACAGGTTGATCCGAATCAAGTAAAGCAATTCAGGTGATGCCGTGTGTAGAATTCATACAAGACATTATAACAGTTCAGTTTTATGCCTTTCTCAAAACAGACATATTTAACTACTGGAAGTTACACATCTGAAAGATTATCCATTAATCTTCTCACAGAGACTTCTGGATCTTTTTTTCCTGAGGGCTTGGAATGAATTTAGAAACTATCTGTGTAATACCTGTGTGGTTAGTTGTAATGATACTTTTAAATATGCTTTAATGCTTTAACACCTACTTTCATTTCTTTCATGATGTCCAGACATCAATGTATATTGGTTCCCTCAAAGATTCATCAGCCTCTCCAGTCTTCAGTAAGTGGCTGATTTGATTCACCTGTAATATTTTAGCAACATTCTGTTCACACTGGATCCTGAATGTTAAGATGTTAAATGAGACATAAGATTATATGAATCTCCTTGGGATACATTCCTGCTAATTTCTGTGTCACACTAGAAGCTGACTGTTGGTCTGATGTTTGGATGGGGGAGGTGTACAGATTTAAAAACTGGAAAAAAATTAGTGCTGTCCCTGACAGTTTAGTTCTTCTACCAGCTTCTCATAGACATTTGCAAGTCCAAATTTATTATCTTAACTAGTTAATTGTAACAAAAAGACTAATCTCCTAGACCAGAAAGGCATCATTTCAAAGCAGCTATGTTTTCCCCAAATGTCTTCCAGTGCAGTTATGAGATCTGGTTGGAAACAGGAATATCCCCCGAGAATTTCTTTCCTTTTTTCTAAACATAGAAATCTGGACTTTTCATCTAAAATCCCCCCAAAAAATCATTTTCAGCAAAGAGGATCTTGACAGTGCTATTGGGAAGGCTGGCAAGAGCTGAAATTTTCCAACAGAGAACAAATTGCTTCAGCATACAGACAGACAAGATCTTGTCAAAAAAGAGAAGGAGAAAATCCTTCATTAACAGAAAATTTTACATTGCTCCTACTCATCATTTCAAGTGACACCCTGATAGCCAAGATAGGCTTACTGAATCATTTGTGTGTTTACTCCAAGGTGCACAGGATTTTTACTGAATGCCTACGATACAGCATTGTACCCAGCAGGCAGGAAAGGCTGCATATTTTAGGTTGTAGTTCAAACATGAAAATGTTGAAATCCACCTAGGTTAGCTTATCTGTTGTTTTTCTATTTTTTTGTTTCTTTCAGCTCTGTCATTTTTTGACATACCAATACCCAGCACTGCCTTTGTCATTTACTCCCTGCCACTCTTGCTTTTGGTATATTTGAAATAATTTCTTGTTTATCTTTCTGTCTTCAGTTGTTTGCTCTTCAATTTCCTTCTGAGCCTTCCTTGATTTTCCCTTTAACAGTTTGTTCCTTCTTTTGGATCCATTTGGGCAGGACCTGTTTGGCTTCAATAACCTCTTACACTTTACTAGCAGAGGAAAAATCTGCTGCTTTGATTGAGCAATTAAGATTCTTTATGTATATTAATGAAAGGATACTGACAAGTGACTGAGCTATATAATCATGGCCTTTTAGAGAGAAGTGTCAGCAGAAAACCAGTAAAATACATTCACTAATACTAGGTCTTTTAAACCCCATTAGAGAGCAGAGACTATGAGACAGCCTGAACTCATCAGGTCATCCAGGTTCTTTTCTGGTTGTATCTTCATGATGAGTATCTCATTGCCATACGTGAACTTTCCAGATGAGATTCACTCATCTGGTTATTTCCCTGGAGGATGGGAAGAGCACAGCCCTAATTAGCAATCTACTTTGATATGGAAATAAATATTAATTGCCTTTTTTAATCTGAAGGTGTCTACAACCTTTGTTTTAAACTATTAACAAAAACAATGTTCTTGTACTCTTTTTTTCCTTTTTTTCAAACCCAAGATGCTTGTTTTCCTTTTACTACTCAATAGGCCTTACACTTAAGCAGGCAATAGCTCATAGTTAATTGTGTTATTATTGAAAAAGCACTGGGGTTTTAGCTCCTTTCACAGCAGTTTCAATGCGACAGTGCAATACTGTGTCTCAACCTATACAATCAGGCATTAGATTGTATTTTTATGTCTTCCTTACCTATTATGCTTTCTATGTTGCCATTAAGGAGAGAGTTTATCTAGCAATGATAAATGCTCTGGTGAAAAACAGATGCAAAGCTAGGAAGCATTCAGACCCGAGGCATCACTCAACCTACCATTCTGATCAGCAATTCGGGATCCAAAATTCATCCCACACTTCGTGGTCTACTCTCAGTACACAGTATGTGGTTTATCTGCCTGGTGAGTGTATTTTGGGGAGAGGGGGAATTACACAATTAAGGCTGTACCAATCCAAAGTATGAAGTGCATAAACAGATCTCCATAAAAAGAGACGTGAAAACTACTGCAGATGTCAGTTATGTCACTTAAATGGTGAATTTAAAACACTCAGACACTGGTAATTACTGTGATCTAAAATTCACCAATAAGCAGAAAATCAAATTGTATCCTCTGTCTTAGATAATATATTAAACTAACATTTTGTGGTGAATATATGTTACCTATTATCAAAGAGGAAAAGAAACTTGGCATCTCTCTAACCAATTAAGCTTTTTTGCTTCTTCTGTCTGGTTTGAAATAAAACTGTAACATGGGATGATATTAATCCCACATTTTTAAATATCCTGCTTTCTAGAAAAGTGTGTAAGGTTTTATTTCTAAAATAATAATCACACTCACTAATTCCTTAAAAGTAGATAAACAAGAGTAGATATTAGATAAAATAGCTAATTTTTGAGAGTATTTTCAAATGTTTTTTTGACATGTTTAAGAAATATGGAGTTATGCCTATAAAATCCATATCTGGAATCAATCTAACAAGTGACTTTTACTATTGCTCAACATTTAAGGGATAAGGCAACACTTAGCAGGAAGGCAGAGAAATAGCTTTCTAAGAAAGCAATTAGAAGTTATCAGTGCAGGGGAATGATTGCTGTTAAGGACAGGAAAAAGGGGCATGGGACTCCTTGTTTTCCTTTTAAAAGCACAACATCCATAAAAATCATCTTCCCATAAGTCACCTCAGGAATACAATGCTGGCTCTTCAGCAACTTCTCTTCTTCTGGCAGAAGTAAGAGGCAGGCATGAAAGCCTAGGGAGGATTTTTTACATTGTTATCACACTTCCACATCTGAAATAATTCCAGGGTTCCAGCCAAGATCTTTGACATAAGTATTTGTAACGTTGAGCTAAAATACCAAACCAAAATGCAGTCAGGCTCTATTTCCTAACTCAGAAATCCTCCTGTGGGGTTTCTAGTTTTATCCATTTACAGGAGATGAAAGAAAAATAGAAATCCAGAAGTTTTCCTGACTGGTACAGCTTCAGGATTAAGGGTGATCTGTAGACAGAACATTTTGCAAGGCTTTTTATCTCTGACATGACAGCCATGTCACTTCAGTGTTCTGTTTCTGTAGCCACAAGGGACTTTAAAGTTTGCTAAACCAGCTGAACACATTCTTAAAAACAATACAGTGGGTCTTTCTTGTGAAAGCAAAGCTAATCAAATACAGCAACCTGTGCTATTGATGTCAGCCAGCAAGCCGCTCACAGCACCACTAGATTCTCTGCTTTTAGGCCAACAGGCATATTATGGACTGTTTTCTCCATCTGTTCTCAAAGCAAATGCCAAGATGGTCAAGGTGTCAGAACATCCCACTGAAAAATGGATCAAAGAAGTGACCTGAGCTGCTGTGCCAGGACTGAAGTCTTTGCAGAGACAAAATCTGTAGAAATAAAATGGAACAACACATCTCGAAAACATCGATAAGGTAATTCAATAGGAACAATCCTGGATGGACTTTGAGGCATTCAGTAGAGTTTACAACCCAAATGAATCAATTAAAACAAACAGTGGAAAGAACTGATCCTTTTACAAGGCAGACTTAAAAGGAGAAATCATGTGCTTATCAGAGATGATAAGCAAACTTGAGTTCTTAAAATACATCTGTAGAGCTGGTGTTGGCCTACTGCAGAGGCAGCACATGGCCTCAGTGAAGACAGAAGCTGAATACTGTATTGAAAACAGCATCTCACAACAACCTGTGACATAGTCCCAACTATACACCTAAAAGAACCCCCAAAGCCCTATCCCAGTATACTAGGTTAAGGAAACATGTGTGACCAGAGTACGCTGATTATTGCTTTGAGAAGTCTGTTAGCCTCCCACATGGCTACAGTCACCTCTTTCCAACCTGACATTAAAGACTTTCTCATAACAGAAAGAAAGGAGTTGGAAGGAGAGGTATAAACAGGATGGGTAAGTGAGGTAGCTCAGACCTTGAGATGTTGGAAGAAGAGTAAAGCAGAGGAACACTGAACTGAACTCTCGGCACTGAGAGCTCATGTTTCCATCTGATCTGTCACCTCTAAGAAACTGGGAACTGAGCATATCCTGGCTAAGTTTTGCCTTCCTAGGCAGCTCAGCCAGCCCAGATGAAGCTATTAGAACAGATCCCATCTTCCTCTGAGTCCAGGTGTCTGGTGCAGCTGTCTGACAAAAATGTCCATGGCTTAGCCAGCTTTA
The DNA here is from genome assembly GCA_013401255.1 of Urocolius indicus. Taxonomy (NCBI): domain Eukaryota; kingdom Metazoa; phylum Chordata; class Aves; order Coliiformes; family Coliidae; genus Urocolius; species Urocolius indicus. The sequence continues at coordinate 331,091 of WBNH01007034.1, forward strand.
CTGACTGTGATTTCATTGCTATGGAAAGAGGCACCTGAACAGAAGTGGCAGCTACCAGAGGAGGTGACCTTGCTTTTGGCAAAAGCAGACACCACCACATCCCGCCTACTCCACCAAAGATGGCAAGAACACCAAATCCAAACTTGTAGGGCTCTCCATCTCTCCCTCCTTGCTTCCTTTCACTCCCCTTACTGTAGCTGGAGGGGCCAGCCTCTGTTACCTCATCAGAGATCGCAACACTCAGTTTTACCAGGGCTGGTGAAACACCTGAAGGAGTTCTGAACTTCTATGCCCAGAAATAAATTTAAACTGGTTGCAAAGTCTAGATCATTCAGGGAAGCACTGAAGTTTTCAGTGAGTTTTCATCTATAGCAGTAATCAGAAAATGCTTTTGGATTCAAAGCTTCCACTTAAATGTGAAGCACTGCATTTCCCTGAATGACCAGAATAGGCTATTACAATTTCTGTATTAAGCCTCGTGTTTTCCACCTATCGAGTGCATAAACAACAGTTTAACCTTTATCCCAAGGCAGGTACACCCTTCTGCTCCTAGAAAAATGAATTCATGTTTAGCAGTCAAATCAGTATCAACCTGACCTTTAAACACATCAGTGTTTCTTGGAAAAATATTATGGCTGAGATGCCTACTGTGGTAAACAATATTAGTGGCTCCAACCCATTGTTGAGCCATGCTGTGCAGAGCCTTATCAAAATAAGGGGGTGGAAACCAGCAGGGACCAGAGATCTTCTGACAAACTCCACAGGATATGAAGAACAATGTAAATGTAACGGTACTGGCAGATATATTTCTATATTACTGTTCCAGAGATAACAGCTAAGGTGAATCATTTCCCACCACCTACAGTACTGAATTATTTCAAATTCTGAAGGGACCATATTTATTTCATTGGTAGGTAGCAATTTACTTAGCTGAAGATCATTATATTTATGTGTCTGTGAAATCCTCACAATAATTATATATTTGAGCTGTCTCAGAAGTGCTATATATATTCTCATTAGTCATGTACTTCCAAGGATATTATCATTTTTTTTTTCCTTCAACAACCTTTGCAATCGGAGTGTGAAGTACTGCACTGCATATGAACCTCAATTCTTATAGTTTTCTTAAACTCCAGTTTAATCAAACAGCAGGGTGGCCTATATTCAAATGCAAATGCTAAGCGTGCTATGAAATATCTTCATTTCCTTAAATGACTGCACTGTAGAGCTTATTTAAAACAGACCACACTGCAACAAAACAGAGGAGGACATGGGGGAAAAAAAAAACCCTCTCTTTGAGGACTTTTCCCAAAACTTTTCCAAAAAAGGTCATGCAAATGTTTAGAGCAGGGCAAGGAGATAAAGACAAGGGGGTTTCTTTGGTTCCAATCCTGTCTTTGCCAAGTAGTTAATGATACCTCTCCAGGGTGGAAAGTGGTCCATTTAGTCTCCTGAATGCACTTCAGAAGTCTCATGTGAAAAATACTTTCAAAACACAAAACATTGTATGAGCCTAAATGCACATGGTAGCTCCAGATTAATAAACCCAATGAGTACCATTCCTTTGAGCTGCAGCACACTCTGATGTTAAAACTTACAACCCTCAGGACTGGAGAGGATCATGCTTTCCTCTGCCCCATAGCTTGTTACCCTCTGCAATGTTCCTGCAAGATCACCAGGTAATTTCTTTTTATTCCTTCCTTTCCGAATGCAACAATGGGAAGAGGGGCCAGGCTGACAGTCCTGGAGACTGAAGGTCCTTGCCTGTGATTGATGGTAATACTCCACCCTTTTGCAGAAAGTTCAAGCAAAAGAAACCCATAAGCTTTACAAATATTAATCACTCCCATCACTACTTTCATTCTGTCTAGTTTCTTATTTATTTGAATACCTTCCCCAAGCAATAAGGAAATGGCCTCAGTTGTACTCTCTACCATCCTTGCCAAAACCAGATAGAATTTGTAGTTTGTTTCTCCTGTTTTGGCTGATGGATTTTTCTTAATATAACCGAGTACAAAAAGACATAATGTAGAACTTGTGTTGCAAGGTACATCAGGTCATAACAATTATGCATTAGCCTCAGATCTACTGAAATGACAAATTACAGTTAAAATAAACAATAAGCATATGTAGAAGGCTCAACATTATACCTCATGCATTCAGTGTAGTAAGTGGTGGTGGAAAAAAGCAGATACAGCCACTGTAAGCTTGTTATAGTCCAGGAGCAACACACTACAATTACTAAAATCAGGAAGGAAAAGGTTAGAGGTTAAGTTCTACCTCAGACTGTATAAGCAAAGGTTGAAACAAAGATAAACAGCTCTCAATCCTTTTGCTGGTTTGGGAAATGAGTAGTGAGGTAGATATTGAGGAATATCTTGCCACACTCTCTAAAGCATTGCTAGAGCACATAGTTATCCTGGCTGAGCACACTGCTGCCAGAGACCATCCTCCTCTGAAAAGCAGCACGGTTAAGGCACAGAGAGGTAGACAAATACATACCAAGCACCATCAAGCACTATGCAGCAGCAGTAAAGCAAAATAAGTGAAGAACATCAAGAGATGTTCTGGCTTGAAACATCAGTTCCTCTTGATCATCAACCCATCCCTGCAATAACCTTTCTTCTTCCCCTGAACAAATACCTTCCTTAGTGCAGGCACTTGCCAGGAAAATTAAAACTGTATCCTATTTTTAAAAGAAATGTTTCAGATCAGATCACCGAAGAATAAATTTAAAGACATATTATGTGAATATATAGATATACATGATCCTGTTGACCTTGGGGGGGTTGTTTCCCTAGACAAAAAGTGCAGTCACTCACAGGATCTACCACTTCTTTTGAAGTGAGCACCTATTTCCACCAAAGGCAGGGGAAATTATTATCTATTTATTTTATTTACACACCGTGCTTGTGAAAAACAAAAAGCATTGAGCAGATGTAAATACACATGACTTGGCAAATAGACATACTCATTGTGAAACCCATCCACAGCAAATTAATAAGCCTAAAAGACTCTCCCAGTTTGAAACTGTGCTTCTTAATCTATGATCACTGCCACGTTTATTTTATTAGGATATAAAATAAACATCACACCTTTAAACTTTTCACATTGCTAATAAATCAGCTCAGAGGGGATGACTCTCACGAGAGGACCGTGCCATGGTTAACAGAGTCCCACAGATACACAAGAGATGCAATTACGCTGGAATAGCCAATTCTCCAGCTCTGACATGGCTTATTATTTGACTAGCAAACAAGGATCTTTTTCAACTTAATTGCAGCCTGGCTTGTCTACCACTGGTCTTTTTCATCCTTCTTTTACTTTAACTTTGGCTTGCACAGAATTTTGCTTTATTTTAATCCTATGGTTGATGATCTGCCCATTTCTTGGATCTGTGTTCTGCACTCGCTATGGATATGCACAGCTTGAGAATGAGGTGAGCAGTACTTGTTGGTAAGATTTACCCTGTCACAGCTCACTTGGTAGAAATTTGTAATTCAGATTAAAGGAATTTGCAGCATTAATTCTGCGGGGTGGGCAGCAGGTCGAGGGAGGTTCTCCTCCCCCTCTACTCTGCCCCGCTGAGGCCTCCAGATCTGGAGTCCTGTGTCCAGTTCTGGGCTTCTCAGCTCAAGAGGGACAGAGAACTACTGGAGAGAGTCCAGCACAGGGCCACCAAGATGATCAGGGGACTGGAGCATCTTTCATACAANGCCACGTGCTGACAGAGGTTCTTAACTGTAGTGGTGCAATGCTCTGCTGGCGTGGGAGGAGAGCTGAGCTCCCACCACTGTTAGAAGCAGAGCTCGTGCCCTCAGAACAGAGTTCTCACTCTGTGGAGCTGCCGGTGCTGATCGCTGTCTTAGACACACACCAAGGACACGAACTTGTCTTGAGTGAGCAATGTTTCTGTCCCCTGTAACATAACACTTCAGGTGCCCTACACGTAAGAAACAACTGATTTTCACTAATTAACAAATGGCCTTGGCAGAGGGCCCAGGGACCCGGCTGTCTGTGCTCTGGTACTGACCAGCAAGTGCATGGCAGAGCAACTGCTTTTGCAGAATTGGGCCTTTAAAGGTCAAGTAATTACCAGCCTTTCAGAAGCATAAACAGCCTTTAAAGTCAACAAAGTAAACAAAAACTATTAGAGGATTCATCCAACATTTATCTTTTAACTCGTTATCCCCAATACATGAACTCATCCTTACACTGTTTGCATTGCAAGGCATAAAATATTAAAATTAAAAGGCTCAGGGACTTCTAAGAGGAAAAAAAAAAAAAAAGAGTAAAACTGGTTTAGATTCAGAAATATTTCATCAATATGTAGTGTATTTGCATACTGGAATCAGAGACTCCTGATTATGCATGTTTATTGATTTTGGCTTTGTTTTGATTAATGATCAAACTGCGATACGTCTTGTGAGGCAGCAAGGCTTGAGGGAGCTTAACACAATACAAATGGTTTGTATTTGAAGAAATCCTATTTATGCAAATAAGAGGACATTCACATGCATTTTGCTCAACCATGGTTGTAACAAAGCTCTAAAAACATTCTCTTTTATACTCTGGATAATTTGGGAAGGCATGTTTAATACAAAAATGCTGCATAACAATTACTTTTTTCTTCATTACGAATGACTTCTATTCTATCACCTTGGACAAAAGAACAAGCTTAAATTCCCACTGCGTCTAATTTATTATTACTGCTGAAGATATTGTTTTGTGTCAGAGTGCATATAGTATTTCTAGAAATGTATTGCAAAAACCCTACTGGGGAGAGTAGAAGTAGGGAAGAAATAGCAAAACGTAGCTGGCTATAAAAGTTTTTGCATCTTTGTAGAAAAGCAATGTTGGCAAGTTAACCTACAGTCAGGAAAAGGGAGACAGGGTTTCATTATACTAAGAAAGCTGTAGATACTTGATATTAGAGTGTAAAGAAAATGTGAAGACAGACTTTCTATGTGTAGTGTACTAAGGACATCAATAGTTGTGGCAACTTATATTCCTGTCTTAGATACCAGTATTTAAACCATACACCGAGCACTGGGCTGAGATTCTGCTGAATTTATCCAACAAGACATCTGCACATCAAGATAAATAAAATTATCAGATGGCCTGTGTTCTGACACATGAATTATTCTTACAGATTTCAGCAGGATCTTTGCCTGGGTGACAGCTGCCATATTAGCTTCTGATATCCATTTTGGCAGTAAGATCAGAATCTAGATAGTTTAAATATAGGAGCAACCAGAGAAAAAGGGAGAGAGAATGGAAATGAGGAAGTTCTTCCTCCTTAAGTTATAGTTCCAAAACAACTTGATAGTCCAAAGCTGTGTTGTAGAAGGATACGTAACGAAAGTGTCCACTTCTGAAAGCAAGGGCTGACCTATCAGCTTGCAACAACTTATTTTTAGAGCACAGTGGGTTTTGCCTTCTGTGTCCCATTGGGGCTGGGGAAAACAGAACACCTCTTTTCCACATCAGCCTCCCGTCATCTAAGAATATTTACTCCTGCAGCAATTTAGAGCTGCATCATGCTGTAGGAAGTGTGGCTGAATTCCTTCAGCAGGTGCCAGTCTCAGAGGGAAGAAGTGAGGTCGGTTGAACAGCAAGAAAAGGTCAGGCTGCCACACGGTCATTCCTGCATCTGGACTGGATTTGTCTCAGAAATTGTGCCTCTTAATACCTTCACTGCTTAACAAGCCCTCTTCTACTTAAGGGACTTCATTATATGAGATAGATGAAATGTTCTTCTTCCTCTTTCAGCTCAAGATGCTGGAAATTTTTTCTCCACTTTCATACGAAATAGCATTGTCCATAAAAAGCCTTCATTCTCCAGTCATTACAGGAAAGGAGGACTCCCAGGTTGCAGGACAGCCTCTGCTTAATAACTCAGCAGGGGTCTCCCTTTTGTGATGCTTAGGGGTTGGGAACCACAGAACCAAATACAGACTGGGGAGATCACAGCTATTTTCCAAGATGGTGTTTCTGAATCTAATCATCTCTTGGTGAGGACCTCGGCACAAGCTCAGTGTGTAGGAACACATCACAGTAGTGAGGTCCCTCCCAAGTACTCTTGCAAGATGGGATCATCTAAGCCATGAAAGCACACACACACACACATTTCTTTCTCTAACAAAAGAGGCTTCATTCATTTTTCAACTTAACTTGAAAAGGCAAATATGGGTTGAATGGAATTTCAGATTTCAGAAGGAGTTATTTAACCCAGAGGCTAAAGCTCTTTTATATTTAAGCCTGAATTTAACTTGAGGCATAAAGAAAACTGTGGCATAATTTACTACATATTGTAAACTTGACACTACAAAAATAAGAAGTTAAACTAAATCTAAGCAGTAAACTAAAAACCTGGTTTTGTTAATTTGATGGATATTGTCAGGGATTAATTAAGTAACTGTAGTCAGACCATAGACTGTCAAAGGCAAAACAAAGTAACAGTGGACTGAAAAATCTTTGAACTTTGTAAGCATCAAAATGAGCAACTGGAAAAAGAGATTTAAATCCATAAACCCCGTGAGACTTACATGTCCCCATTTGTGTCTGAATCCAGTTGTTGCATTTCTCTGACACAACTCAGAGCTCACTGATACCGGCATAAATCCAATAATTCAACTCACTATGGCAGACCTTACACCAGTGTTAACACATCTCAAAATAGAGCTGTTCTACACATCTGCCCTCCTATGGCGCCTGGCTGTGCTGCATCTTACAAAATATTTTTCACAACCGAATGTGAATTTTATTCCAAATGATTGCAAGGTTATTTCAGAATGAAAATTTAAGCCACGCTTGCACGGAAAACCTTTACTGCAATTCTTAAAAGCTAACAATGTACAGTTTAAAACCAGTAACAAAAATAGGATTAGGCATTTTTGATGGAAAATATTCTGTTTCTGTACCAACAGTCTTCTCCCCACCAGTCCTCTTTTTTTTTTTTTTTTAATAAGTCTTTAAACCTGGTACTTAACTCCATCCATGAAATATTATGCAATATGTTGATCATGCTGGTTTTTAATTTCAACTCAACTGAAGAAGCATTGTTAAAAAGAATCACTATATCCCAGGGGAATCAGGAAATTAAACTTTATTTATTGGGTTTTGACTTTCCCATAAGTAGATACAGCCATATACCATCTGATTACCATCTGAGGGGAGGCACAGCTTGAAAAAGAGCACTGCCAATGTGCCACTGGGCCATTGATTAATTAAGCAATAAGAGGAGAAGGTCTGTCGCTTAGGGTCATTAATGCATGCCTAAAATGCCATTTGAGGCATGAATGTCTGGTTAGTATTATAGAGCCTGATCCCACAAGAATTTACATCTAAGCACTGTACTTGATACTTCTCTTGGCCTGCTTGCATAGCAGGCAATGCCATTTGTAGGTATACTGGACAATCTAAACATGATCTTTACTTCTTGGTGGGGGGAAGTGGTGAGAGTGGAGAGCTGGTGTTCATTTGAAATTTTAAAAAAGGCATCAGTTTCAGAAATAGAATGGTCTGAGTTACAAAATTTGTCCCTCCTTCTATAGCATAGTAGAAGGGATCATAAACACTTATACACTCCCATTAGTTTCTTACAATAATACACCGGCAGGGAGGAAAGTCTCTAATGAATCTCTAAATACTCTACAGTGAATCTATCCACAGGAAAAGAAGAGCTGGTTACAGCAAAAGTCTAGGAGTCAGGACTCCATATCCGTGGCTTAGCTGCTGACCAAGCAGTCACCCTCATGCCACTATGAAGTCATCTACAAAACACATGCAACTACTTAAATACTTCAGGGGGTTACTGTAAGATTAATTCATTGCTATTAGAGAAGTGTTTCATGATCACCATATCACTATTTCTAGACATCCCGCAGCAAGGAAAACCAAAAAGCACTGGTATTCCTAAGATTCTTCTGATAGTCTGGAGAAACAACTGCTTTGTACCCCTTCTGCCAGACCTGCTACATTTGGTATGAAATGGTTAAATATTGGATTTAAAAGCAAGCACAGGGCTTTCTCTAGTTCAGTGGTCTGAGCACTCATCTGTGAGCAGACAGACCTGAGTGCTTGCCTCAATTAATGTTTACTTCAAAATTAACAGTCATACAAGGACCCTGACCTGGGCAACCCTTTCTCTCTGGTCATGTCCTAACCCCTGGGCTAGAACATCATGCTCACTCATGTATACATGTGAACTTCTCTTGCTGATTTAATGACCATTTGAATATTCTATGCACGAGACAGCTTCAGGAAGAGGAAAGAAAAGAAAACTTGCACCACTGTGTAACAAACCATAACCCTCTCCTTGAAACAATACAAGAACATAATCTATTTCAAATGGATGTTGTAATAATTAAGCTTATACACAGAGACATAATAGCTGCTCTTGATGTACCCTTTGGAGAACAGGATCTAGCAAAAAGTAAGATGCTCAGAGGCAAATTACTTGTGAGGAGAGGCTGAGGAAAATGGGTTTCTTTGGTGTGATGAACATGAGGCTAAAGCCAGTCTGTGACTATTTGAGGGACAGTTACAAAGGTGATGCAGCCAAGCTTTTTGATAGTGCCTGACGAAGCACTGAGAGGCAGCAGCCACAGAGCAGACTGGAACGTTCAGAATGGATACTAGGAAAATGTGCTCAAGCACTGTAGTGCTGGCATAATCCACCTGGAGAGGTTGTGCAAGCTCTCTTTTTGGAGGCTTTCTAGATTCAGATCAACTAAACCACAGCTGAGCCAATCCTACGCTGACAAGGGTCTGGCCTGAGCAGAAAGCTGGGCCAGGTGTGTCTCAGAGTTGCCCTCTGAGTGGCATGTCTTTGATTCTATTTGGCTGTAATTTACCTATTTCAAACTGCATCACTTTAAGAAAAAAAAAAACTAATTTAAGATATTTCGCTTTCAGGTGACTATATTGAAGTATAACAAACTATGATCAAACAACAGAGAGGGTTGGTGCCACGCTTATTCCTGAATGCTACACAACTGCCTGCCTGAATCATAAAACGAGTGCTTTAATGGTTCACTCACACTCACTATTGCCATACATCCAAATGAAGGTCAGTTAGGATTACTTCCCTGGTGAACAGACCTCCATTTAACTAGATATTCCAGAACTAATGTTTTAATATCTTGTTATTTTATTACTTTGTTGGGGAAGCAGGCATTAAACCAGAAATTTGGGATAAGGCAGCTCTGATTGCTCCTTTCCCATTCCAGAGTGGAATGAGTCTCTGTACTTGCCATCTACTGCTCATTAGATAACACAGCAGCAGCAGGGAGATTAAGTAATATTTTTTTTTCATGATTTAAAGCCAGAAATGTCTAATTCAAACTTTCTACTTTGGATTTCAGACATTTTGTCTCTTGTCAACCAGCATGGCCACCGTATCAAACGTGTTTCTATTGAATACAGGCCTATCCATCCAGTTAAACCTTCGCACCATCACAATTGTACCAACATTTTGCTCAGCTAGGGAAAAATTAATCCAGTACAAGAACATTTATAAAAGCTTAATATTATCCACACTTGAACCATATCACTGTAATCAAGTCAGCACCAGTTTTGGGTTTAGACAGCTGGACAACAGTATTGCTACTGTGTAACCATGCAGCCCAGCAATCCAAAGAGGGTTCATCATCAGTGCAGTATTTATACCAAGTTACTTCACTCAGACTAACCTTGAGAGTCCATGCTAAGAAACAACATTTCAGCTACACAGAGTGATTCAATTACGAACACAGAGTGATTAGATTAGCAGCAGATGACAGCAGAAGTCAAGCTGCTGCATCTCCATTGAATTGCTAACTCCACTAGCAGCAGTGTTTTTCCTTCCATCCAACTCTCTGCACAGGCCAAGCCATTCAGGCTTTATGCATCTCTTTAATTTAGACAACAAGTCAATAAAAGACAATATTTAAATCTTTCCTCCTATTGCACCAAACCCAATCTGCTATCACACAACATCAACAGTTTGTCTATCAGGGCCAAAATTACTACTAAAAGCATTTCATAGGTCGCATCATTTCATAAATGACACATATAAAAGCTGACATCCAACTTACCAGGAGGCCACGTGTTCCAAGAGACAGCAGCTTTGGGTGGTACCATGTCCTCAGATCTAGTAATCAGCAACCAGGGCAAAGAAAAAACAAAGAAACACACTTTAAGCAAGTGAACATCACCATGCAGACACAAGCACAAGACTGTATTTCAATGCAGTTGAACCTCTGCAATCCAAGAAGCAAACTATCTTCAACCAGGGCATGGAAAGTTCAGTGACAAAGCTGTTACTTTCAGCTTAGCCACACTAATTACCAAGCTCAGCCTGTTATGAGGTCCAGCTGATGAGTATCAACTCCTTAAACCAAAGGAACTTGCAGCCATCTGCCCAGACCCTTAGTTTAACATTTTTTTTCATCAATTTAGCTTGAGTTCTGTGAATTTAGCTAACATAATGAAAACACTTTTAGATTAACACAAAAGAGGTTTCTTAATGAAGCTGTATAGACAGTCCCTAAACTGGTGTAGGCTCAGGATTAAAAACAGAGGGCACTGATACCTGCTCATTCAAAAGGATTACAGTATGAAGGCTGTTGTTTCTGTGAAGCAGTTTTGGCTGTGTTCAAGTTGTTGATAACACTGTTCTGGGAGATTTTGCAACAAAATCTCCTGGGGTATTTATTTTTTTATTTTATGTTTGTATTTTTGGTTTTCTTTATCAACAAAACAAGGTACAAAAAAAAGTCCATCTTTATCAGCACTGCCTGGAGCACAATCTCTACACCTTCAGAGCAGTATTTGGCTGAGTTAACCCATAGTGTGCTCATTCTACCGAGCCTCCCTACACCCATCTGATCCCAGCTACTGACCAGCTGGAAGCACCTTCCTACACTGACTAGGAAACCTTTCTGGGAGTTACCAGCTCTCCTCCCCTCTTCTTCCATCTGCCAAGCAGCAAAAAAATTCCATACTGCAAAAATATTTTGACTCAGTAGGGCACTCTTCTCAGAGACATTATCACAAGATTAAACAAAACCGATGGTTTCTATCCAAAGCATGCAAGGCTATGGCTTTCTGGAACTTAATCTGGGGCATTTATCATTCACTTGGATATTCAGTATATTGTATCTCATGTTATTTATCCAAGAAACCCCGCCAGAGCATGGGAGATGTGGGAATCACCTGTTTTGTTTAACCCATGGTGTATTTCAGTTTGTATAGAGGTTTCATGATCTCTCAAGTTGCTCCTCTGCAATCTTTATCACAATAGAATTGAAAACATGTTTAATCCACTGTTCCTTTTTTTTAAAGAAAATGTTCTATGTTTGGGTCAAAATGTGAAGGGGGGGAAAAGAGGGAAACAAAGAAATCTGGAATCTTTCTGTTGGTGTTTTAAGGCATAACAAACTACAGCGATTTATTTTGCCATATCCAGTTGTAATGCTAAACCACAGATAAACATTACTAATGGAGCAAGAATGTGTTTCTTACTTCTGATGGAGGTCCCAGATTGCCCTCTTGAGTATGCCAAACAGCATGGGGTACTTCATTTACCATGTGATTGGCACACACTTTAGTTTTGAATCAGTTTGGAGATGAAATTTTTGGCTAAAGCTCTGGAAATTCTGACTCTAGAGTTGTCAGGAAAGCTGCCTCTACTTTGAGAAAAAATAATTCTTTTTAATAACACTATGTTACTTGGCTTTTTATCTGTTTTTACATTGTTCATTAGTGTTTTGCATTTCTATGTATTGTGTAGCACCCCAAGAACTTCAGTGGGGGGAACTTTGTTTATTATTTCAGCATGTGCTAATAAAATTGCTACACGTTTGGGGAAATAGTCAAATTCAATCTGTTCTGATGGCACACAAAAAGTTGAGCCATTGCATGCTGACCTAAAAAAAAAAGTCTATCTGTTCACTGACAAGCTGAAATCATTTCTGAACACAGCTCATTTTCAAGGCATCTCTTACAATGCAGGGAATTCTAAGGGCTGAGGTTTATTTTTCCATTTATCTTGTAAACAAAGGAAATTATCTCATAAACTTATTTATCTAAAATCTAAACTTATGTTTAAATTTTTTTAGTCAGCATTATTTTACATAGCAATAAAACTTATTTCTGGTATATTTTAAGACACATAATTTGGTTTAGTATTTTATTGATATTAATGGAGATGATCCATTTTACATCATTTGGAGGTCTGACTCTAATGCTTCCCATACCCGAAGGCCAGTAAGTGTTCTGGGAGTGCTTGGATGACTGGTTCTGAACTCATTTCCTTAGGAACACGAGTTCCTAGGAAGTACATGAGTACATTGCAGATCCAGTCCACCTCAAACTCAAACCTTCATGCAGCCTTCCACTTCCACGTGAGCTTTTTTTATCCCTTACTGCCATGAATGACATCTCATATTTTGTGAAGGCACACACAGGCATGCAAACACTGTTTACCATGTCCTTTCTTTCTTTACTTTTGCAACTGCTGTGTTATAACTATACATTACAGTTATTTGGCACAACGATCTAATGTGCAGCTTCTGTGTTATCTAATTTCTCTAATGGCTACTAACCTGCCTTCATAGACATGAAACTTTGAAGAAAAGCTATTCTCTTACCCGAACACACAGTTTTGGCTCCCTGTTGTGGTAAATCCCCATGGATCCAGTTCCATTCTATACTTCTGTCAACACAGATGCCTGAGGTGCAGCCATAACGCTGACCCTGAAGCTGAAGGAGCTTTTGTATCAAGATGAGGGTCGACCAGTATCAAATAACACAAGTACAATCACCACCTCTGTTCCTCTAATAGAGGTATTCCTAATGTACAATCATGCTTTTCCTTACAATGTTCCTCTTCATTAAAGTTTTTATAGTAATGGATGTCTTCAGAGTAACATAAGATTGTTGATTTCAATGAACTCTCTGCTGTACTACCACATTCACTTCACACAAATGTTTATTTCGTCTTCTATTTGAGCAACAAGTAGTTCAGATCTCAAGAAAAGGCTCTGATGATGACAAGTCAGTGCTACAAAGGTGTTTTTATCATTAAGACTACTTGTCTGGCTGCAGGGTTTTTTCATTCTCAGGAACAGGTTTTGCAGTGTGACATTTTTTCTGAGTGGTGTTTTGGATACCGCCTGAAAAGCGTGCTCTCTGTATTTTGATCCTTCACAAATGATGTCTGATAAATGCTTAAGCCATCCTTGCTGCTAGGAACTGATTCGTGAGCCCACAGGAAGAAGTTCTGTGAGTTCTGTTGCTGTCTCTCTGGTTCCACCTTCCTCAGTCCCATACCCTAGAAAAAAAGAAAGAAATATTCATAGGACTTGCAATCCCAGTTTCACAGATGCCCCACTGGGAAGCTGAGGAAGCTGTTACCACAGTGATTTCAAGAACTCATGGCTGATCTTTAGCAAGTTAAAAATAATGTTGTGAGGCTTGCCTCCATGAACGTTTCTGGCTGCATATGTAACAGGAAATCTGTTAACCTTTCACCTCTTAGTTCTAATAAACCACTTAGCATACTATATACTTGAGGCTGTTTAACTATACTTGGCTAAATTAATCGTCAGAGTAACCCAAAGAGATAGGTTAATGATTTTACATTTGGGCTGAATAAAGAAACTGAGACAGACCATGAAATCTTCAAAGCTCTCCATTGTGTGTCCAAACACAGAGAGAGAGAGCCAGCCAGATTTTCACACTCCATAGCTTGCAGGAAATTTGTTTGAAACTATGGTTGATCGTTATCTCTAAAACTACGAGGCACTGCCCACAGTACACAGAAATGAAGGCTACTCAGTGAATAACTGAATGCCAAAAAAGGGAGCCTGAAGTCAGACAAACTTTCAATACCACAAGTCGCTGCTTCCTCTTCTTCTAGTTATCTCATAAACTGGGCTATTTATTTTGCTGCCCAGAAAGATGGCAACATTCTAAGCAAAGTGTTAAAACGTGACATTGTTTCACATACAGAAAAGCCCAAAACAATTTAAATTCTATTCAAAGTGGTGGCTTCCGCAACATATATTTAAACAGGTTTATTAGAAAGTGATGTGGGTTGGAAAATATGTTCTGGAGACACACGGTGGGTGTCCTATAGCTTTGGGTTAAATTTATGATAAAGAGGAGTCTGAACCAAATATGTGGGACTGTGAATTATGTGTGGCTCAGAGCCCTACTAAAGTTCATCACAAAGCCACTCTCTTTTAGCAAAGCAATAGAACATGTAACTGAGTACAAAACCACGTTAAGATATAAAAATCAGGACCATTAGGAAATGCCTGTTACAGGCGCAAATCATGGGGTTTCTGTTCTTGAATCCTGTCACTCTCAATGACCCATGTGTGCTGTTGTGTACAACTGCCAGTCCCAGAGAAATCCCAGCTCTATACTAATCAATGTTAGGGGATGTTCTTTGCTGTTTACATTTTTGTCTTCTCACAGTTTGTACTACCTACAATTTTTGCAGGACAGAGAACAGATACTGTGTTTAATCTCCATCAGACCGAGAGATATGAACTTGCTTAATTTTTCTCAGTGCTGGGTACTTACAAAATCAAAATACTCTCCTACATTCTGTAGACAATGTCTGTTGTCATGAGAAGAAAATGGGAAACTGTTGTTCATTGCTTTCTGAAAAACAGAAATTATAGCAAAAACCCCATGAATTTTCACATAGCTTGTTTGGAGTCTACTAGTCTTAGTTCTTATATTCTGACAGATACTGACATTCCAGCTGCCTCTGTTCTAACACAGAAGTCATAGTTGTGTGTTAAATCTCCAACTGCACATCATTTTATAAGGAATAACATGGACCCCCTGTATTTTACTTATTTTTTAACGAAATCATGAGGATTTGCATTCCCTCAACTTGCTGGATGTACACGTGATTAATATAAAGGTGTTACAAAAAATAAATGATCCATTCTGTATGCAAGCAGCAAAATTCTAGATAGATCAGGATTGCCTTGTTTGATTCACTAGCAAGCCTGAAGCTAATTAAAATGAACTACAAAAGGGACCTCAAAACTGAATTAATCTATGATTTATGTACTGAATGTCATGTACGCTGCTTGTTGCAGGGGAAGTAGAGGAGGCATTCATTGCATAACTAATTTATAATCTCGTTTAACATAATGTTCATACAGTCTCCAAAATGAAACTAGAGTTTTAGAAGAAAAAAAGGACAACTGTAAAAGAACTATTTTAAATGTAATTTAACTGTTTGGGGGTTTAAAAAGTTTGTTTATATATAATTGCAGTATTATTAAAATAGCTGAAAGCTGAAACACTGAAAACTCTTTTGGACTACTAGATTGCCTCTGTTCCTCCCAGGCATTATTTTCCTGCTTCATGCTGGGAACTTTATGGTTTTTTTTTCTGTGAATGCTCTGGCAATTTTTCCCTTTAACATTGTGGAATACATTTTTAATCTTTCACCTACAATATTCACCTCCGAGCAGAAAAGCAAGTTTTAACGTAACACAATTTTTAAAACGTGTCAAGAGTAAGTGAACCTGAATCAGTTCTAAAGAGGAATGTCCAGCAAGAAGAGCCACCACATGCAAGATTTATCTGCATGGAGTCAGCTGCATCATCACGTCTCAGGGTATTTGGTACACTCGACAGATTCTCTACCTTCTCTACCTTGTTTTCTCGCACAGATTCCACCAGACTGTAGTCCAATGGACAAGTAAATTCAATGTATACCTTCTCATGCATGTATTTAGAAATAAGCACCTTCTAAGTCAGTAAAATGAAAGGCTTACTAAAATATCCTACTGCAGGTACGTGTCAATCTTAACCTAAATGCATCTTCATACTCTCACTGCTGACCTCATTGTAATCCTCAATTTCTGACAGGAATTCCACTAAGTTAACAGCTGAGGGCTGATGAATATAAGCCATGAACCATCAGGTGAAAAGTCATACTAGTGTTGATTAAAGGTCCATCTAACCTGGTTCTCCTTTTCAAACAGGTGCTCCACAGAAAGGCATGTGTAATATCCACATAAGGTCTACTCATGCTACAGTAGAATCTTCTCCTTTTTACTAGTCCCCAGCTTCCCTATTAAATGTTCCTTCCTAGACCATTTCTGTTCTTCATTATAGCAAAATCTATGAAATGAACTCAATAGAACTGCTACACGAATACAAAATGAAAACACAAAATGTTTTGTGCACAAAGTGGGTGGATAAAGCAAAGCTCAGTGTGATAATAAAATACAGACATAAAAATGCACTTATAAAATTGTAACATTTTAAATGCTTCTATTTAATGTATTTTGTTTGTTTCTAAAATTGTCTTAAATCTTCTCATTTTCAAGCAAGACTTAAAAGGTAACAAATGGGAAACTTGCAATTTTTTAATGACCAAAAAATAGTTCTTTGCCTGAATATCTAGAATATCTGATGTTCAATTCAAAACAGATTACTAAATTTCAGTTAAACATTCTTATGAGGCTTTACACACAGATTTTGGACTGACATCGATTATCATATATTCTGGCACATAAACATATCTCAAATGGCTATGGTAGATAATAAAAAGGAAAAGTAACCGATGCTGGAAATCAGCAGTAAATACAGCAGGACTTTATGTATCCAAAACTATAACTGATTAAGAGTGAAATATGTTTCGTCCTCAGCACAGCTAGCAATTTTACTCCCCAAGGCACAAAGTTTGCCAGTCTGCTCCAACTGCTAACTGTAAGTGCTATTCTTACTCTATAGCTTAGCAAGTGATATCTTGCAAAAAAAAGAGCTTTGTGAATTGACTGCATTGCCACAGTAACTCACCTGTTCCCGAGCTCTGTATGCTAGTGGTAATTCATCCTCAAGACGCTGAGCTGCTCTCCAGCTCTGGACTTTTTTTAGTGCAGAGCTTGTAGTTGACTTCAGTTGACCCTGGTGTACTCCACCATGGGCAAACTAGAAGGGAATGAAAATTGCAACCCATTAAAAAAAAAAAATAGCCAACAAGAAGAAAATAAACCTGATCAGAAATGTGGTCAAAATTGTTATGGTCCCTTTCATTTTTTATTATTTGGATTGCACCACCACCTAGTGGCCGCTGGAAAAATCAGGAGCCTCTTCCACACATCTCCTACCATCAAGACCTCCTGAAGTAGATTAGTAAAACAGATATGAATATTATTTCTCCAGGACCTTCTGAAAATTGTTTATACAGTGATAATAACTATCTACCAAAACCACTTCTGATTTAACTTCCCTCCCCATGGTACTTCTGCTGTAGTACAACTGGGAAGAAAAAGCTTGCTAAAGTTTGCTTTAGCACACTTCATCTCAATATCAAGGCTCTTTTTCCTCATAAACATCAAGAATGGACAACTTTTTTTTCCTGCTGAAGGACAAAGTGCTCCTTAGCACTGTGCTTTTTTGAGAGTTTAAGGATAAAAAAGCCCCATGGGGACACTGGGGCTCCCACCAGATCCTGACCCAGATGCCAGCGTGCTGCTCACTGGGGTGGGACCCCCTGCCCTTGCGCATGGCTCCAGGCCACAGTCGCCTCTGCACCTCTGCCTGGCAAGCCCAGACACCCTGGTTGCCATGGTGGCTGCTTGTCCCACCCTGACTGTGTCACTAAGTGATTCTGGTGTTTCACTAAGGTCAGACCAGCAAAGACAACATTACTTAAACCAATCGACTGCAGAAAAGAAGAAAAAAGTCTTGAATACTGTCTTACAAAGGGAGAGAAATGGAGTTCTGCTTAAAACACAGTTAGTTCTGCACAATTAATCCAACGACACTTTACAAACCAAATGGTAGTATCTGAAGAAAGGAGGGTCATTTTTGACAAATAAACAAGGGCATTAGGTGTATTATTTTTAAGATGCAACTCCATGCTCTTTTTAAATTCAGTTGACACATACCCACATCTCAGTTGCATACACAAACAATATTTGTTACAAAACAAAACCTGGCAGCAACTTAAGGATCATTTTGCCTTCAAGTTTGAGCACGGACCTGTAAACATCTAAGCTTTTTAACTGTCAGCACACCCTGCCAGGCAGGGATTCAGGGCAACATAGCAGGGACTGTGTCCCTCGAGGAAATGGGAGGTGGCTGCCCTGCTGGGTGGCAGGCACCACTGGAGCATGGATGCCATCTGCACCAAGAAACTTGTCTGCCGGCCAGGAAAGTCCCCAGTCTGTTCATTTATACTATAGTCCCTAAGATGGATGGAGCAGACTTTTTCTTAATGTGTAATATGACTTTTGTTTAACGTATAACATTTTGCAACGTGTTTTTATGGCTGGGGAAGTGAAGACCCAATCAAAACATAAGGGTTGTTTCACAAAGGCCTCCCTTACTGTGAAAGAAGCCCGAGGCTGAGCTGTAGACAAGGCAGAACTTCTCACAAAACCAAGCACAAACCGAAACTTTGCCTCCCAGGCCTCAATAGGCTGTAAAGAACGGGATACTTATAAGTGGCTTTTTTGACATTCAAGGCTAACCTATGTGGGATTCAGACACCATGGCTGGCAAATGGAACAAGAATACAATACAGTTCTTGCATCAGTTAGAATGGAATGATTCAGACACGGCCATTTACAAAGGCCAATTACGACGTTCCTGCGGGAAAATCTTGTTTTCCATTTTACTGTCAGACCTAGTCGGTGATATTTGGGAATACTAACTGCCATCATGGACTTTTCCAAGGCTTTCTTCTAAACGACCTACTTTGTCTCTCTAACTGTCTCTAAGCTGAGCTTTTGATAATGTAGAGAAGAGCAATGAATTGGAGTTTGTTGTTATTAATGATGCCGGGCTGCAAGTTACTTTTAAGAACAAAAATAAGTAAATGACTTTCATGCTAATTTACAGCAACTAAAATAAGCTGTTCCAGATACTGCAATTTCAGTTAAGGAAAAAAAAAACCCAAACAAAACCCCAGCACAACCACCAGCTGTAAACAAGCTGCAAGAGCAACATGTTTTGAAACACTTTCATGACTGTATTGTCATCTCAGCCTTGACTGTAATGAACTGCACTGATGTCTGAATGTGCCAGGATCAGAGTGCTGTGGAGATAACTCATGCTATTTTTGACTAAGTCAGTGACAGAAACAATTAGAGAATAATACAGAGTGTGACAAGCAGAGGAACTTGTAGTTTGTTTTCATTCCATTCTACTTGTTTCCAGATTCAGTAACTTGGGGTCTGTTATTGCAAACTCAACCACCACTCTGGCTTTTAAAGCATTAGTCCATTAGAATCTTTTTTTTTTTCCTTTCTCTAAAGGGCTGCAACAAGTTCATTTGCTGCTGTTTTCCAGTGAGACGTGGGTAAAGCTGGAAAGGTTAAAGAATGAAACTTCAGAGTATCTTCCTAACACCATAACATGATTCTAAAGGAACATGAGTAATTAAACTGAGTTGTGTCAGTCTGCAATGGCAGTCAGCATAGGACCTATATAAGTTAGGTTAAAGCTGCTTACAAAGTTATCTTAAATAATTGTATTTCTCATGTGGATTCTACGTGTACTTTCATACCAAAGCCTATTGTTGTTTTTATAATATTGTTAGTGCTAAAAGGCATGCGCTGTGCTAGTAAAAATATGCAAAACGGGAGTCTTTTACCTTGGTTTACAACAGAAACAAGGCTTATGCAACTAGACTTGCTGAGATCCAATAGCAATTTTCAAATCTTCAGGCTATTTTCAGTCAACTTTGACGGAAGGAATTTCAAAGATGGCCAGGATCACCCAAGCTCCACGAGGATAGAAAAGCATCCTTGTAAAGAAAGGCAGGCCCTGACGCAGTTGCTATATATATATATTGTCTAGGACGATGACAGGCAGCTAACATTTATAGGTCCTGACCAGACACAAATTGTACCATTGGCACAAAGGATAATGAATATCATCCAAGAGGGAAATAATAACATAAATCCTCTGGGCACCACTCAGAGCCCCATTTGCTTGCTTAGGCTGTTGTGGGGAAAATGGTTGCATGAGAAAAAGCACCTAGATGTTTTGCAGCTGACCGAGGAGGAATGTGTTAATCATCGCACACGGCTGGTGTAGCTGCTGGGGGGAGCAAGGCCACACAATCTTTGACTGTTGCGATTATACAGTAACAGGTTGTTTTTTGCAGTGAGAAAGGTATGGGGAAAGCGGGAGGGACCGATCCTTTGTGCATGCACCAATTAGGAGCTCAGCTTCTGCACTATGTGTGAGTTAATTAACTAGAGCATAAATATTGGGTAAGCACGATTAATAAACGAAGCTCGTCGATCACTCACATTGAGCGCCCGTGTCTTCCCTCCCACGCCACAGGCTGTCACAGCTCAGCTTTTTGTCAGCTGTGGGTAAGCAGTGCCCAGCACGCCACAGCTTTTGATCCTCTCACACTCCTGAGGTGCCCATCACCGGGTGAGGCTTCTCTGGCTTCCCCGAGGTTACGGTTACTCAGCCCGTCTGGGTAACAAATCAATAAACCTCTCTGGCTCGTTATGTTACCTAAGCTTATCTAACTTGGCCCCTTTCTCAGCACAGGGCTGGGACAACGCTGGCCATCTGTGCACGGGAGCGTGGGGCCATGAGCACGTCCCAGAGGCTCAGCAGCTCTTCCCCACACACACACACACAGACACAGGCACCAGGNCCTGGGACTTCCCGAGAAGCTGCGCGAGACGTGGCCGTTGCCGCGTCCCCGCCGGCCGCGGGCGCTGAGGGCGGCCTCCAGCCGAGCGCCCCAGCCCAGCCTCGCCTCGCCTCGCCTCGCCTCGGCTCCGTGGGGGGGACACCGCGGCTGGAAAATGGACGAGCTCTACAGCGCGGGGGCTGCTGCCCCTCCCAGGGCGGACGCGGAGGAGCCCAAGCAGGTAACGGCGCCGCGGGGGGGGGGACGTGGGGGGGACACGCGCGGCTGTGTCCGGTAGCCCTTCGCTGCCTCGCTCAGAGCCCCGCCGTGTTGGGGACGGAGGGGCTGTAACACAAACACAACGCAGCCCACGGGAACGTTTCCAGTCCCCTCCCAGGCGTGGGTTCCCTCTTGCAGTGAGGGAACGCTGTTGTCAGGGCCCGGGGCGCAGCGGGGAACGTGCTAATTGCGATTAAGCGTTAATTACAAGTGATGTTTGAGTCGTTGCGCGGTGTGCCGCGTTGTATTTGCATAAATACCGTCCCGTGGATCTTCCCCTTGACACGTATTAGCTCAGAGCCCTGGGCACAAGTGTGGCACAGCCGCAGCGGTGACGCTCGCCTGCAGCAGAAACGTGGTTTAGCTTTAAAAGGTGGGGGGGGGGTGTCTGTTAATGAGCCTTTCGCAAGGTTTTGTGGTCGTTGACGGCAGCTATATTTCAGTTTTCAGCCTTTCAGAGTAACTTCACGTTCCCTGGGGACCTGACCTTAACAGCATTTCAGCCTTACAGCTCACAAAACGGAGCAAGCGATGAAATCGGGGTAACTGGAATACTTGTGACTGTAAGCAGGAGAACGTTATAAGCGGAGGCAGGACAGCGCTTTGGTTGCTTACCCCTAAAAAGGGTAGCTGAAATACTTGTGACTTGAAGCAGGAGAACGTTCTAAGCCAGAGGCAGGACAGGGCTTTAGTTGCTTACCCTTAGAAAGGGTAACTGAAATACTTGTGACTTGAAGCAGGAGAACGTTCTAAGCCAGAGGCAGGACAGGGCTTTAGTTGCTTACCCTTAGAAAGGGTAACTGAAATACTTGTGACTTGAAGCAGGAGAACGTTCTAAGCCAGAGGCAGGACAGGGCTTTAGTTGCTTACCCTTAGAAAGGGTAACTGAAATACTTGTGACTTGAAGCAGGAGAACGTTCTAAGCCAGAGGCAGGACAGGGCTTTAGTTGCTTACCCTTAGAAAGGGTAACTGAAATACTTGTGACTTGAAGCAGGAGAACGTTCTAAGCCAGAGGCAGGACAGGGCTTTAGTTGCTTACCCTTAGAAAGGGTAACTGAAATACTTGTGACTTGAAGCAGGAGAACGTTCTAAGCCAGAGGCAGGACAGGGCTTTAGTTGCTTACCCTTAGAAAGGGTAACTGAAATACTTGTGACTTGAAGCAGGAGAACGTTCTAAGCCAGAGGCAGGACAGGGCTTTAGTTGCTTACCCTTAGAAAGGGTAACTGAAATACTTGTGACTTGAAGCAGGAGAACGTTCTAAGCCAGAGGCAGGACAGGGCTTTAGTTGCTTACCCTTAGAAAGGGTAACTGAAATACTTGTGACTTGAAGCAGGAGAACGTTCTAAGCCAGAGGCAGGACAGGGCTTTAGTTGCTTACCCTTAGAAAGGGTAACTGAAATACTTGTGACTTGAAGCAGGAGAACGTTCTAAGCCAGAGGCAGGACAGGGCTTTAGTTGCTTACCCTTAGAAAGGGTAACTGAAATACTTGTGACTTGAAGCAGGAGAACGTTCTAAGCCAGAGGCAGGACAGGGCTTTAGTTGCTTACCCTTAGAAAGGGTAACTGAAATACTTGTGACTTGAAGCAGGAGAACGTTCTAAGCCAGAGGCAGGACAGGGCTTTAGTTGCTTACCCTTAGAAAGGGTAACTGAAATACTTGTGACTTGAAGCAGGAGAACGTTCTAAGCCAGAGGCAGGACAGGGCTTTAGTTGCTTACCCTTAGAAAGGGTAACTGAAATACTTGTGACTTGAAGCAGGAGAACGTTCTAAGCCAGAGGCAGGACAGGGCTTTAGTTGCTTACCCTTAGAAAGGGTAACTGAAATACTTGTGACTTGAAGCAGGAGAACGTTCTAAGCCAGAGGCAGGACAGGGCTTTAGTTGCTTACCCTTAGAAAGGGTAACTGAAATACTTGTGACTTGAAGCAGGAGAACGTTCTAAGCCAGAGGCAGGACAGGGCTTTGATACCTTACCCTTGAAAAGGAGCTTATTATAGAGCAAGTCTGATAGGGTTAATTACTATTGATTTATAAGCAAAAGGCTAATTTCTTTTTGAAAACCAGGGCTCGGTGTTGTTTCTTGGAGGCAATGAGGTGAAAAGCAGTGCTGTGGTGAAATATTCCTCTGCCCCACCGCAAGCAGCTTTTGCCCGTCTTCAGGAGAAAACTGACTTGAAACTTCCGCCTGCCAACTGGTTACGTGAAAGTGCGAAGCTGGGACCAGCAGGTACAACCATTCTTGGCAACAGCAAAAAAAGCAAGCCATTTTCAAGGTAAATAACAGCAGGTTCTACTTTTTTTGCCAGGCCTTTAGGAATAATGCTGATGGTGAACTTGGACCCTATGTAATTCAAAGTGTAGGGACTTTACCATAGCAACTACCTATTGCTTTTTCCTTAACCATTCTTCCTCTGCTTTTTTTTATCCTTAGTTCTTGCGTGTCTGCTGTAATTGTGTCTGCTTTGTAAGTGATTGATGATGCTGGTGTTGCTGTTGATCTTGTCTCAGGCAAGGTGTCAACAGGCATTTGATTAAAACAAAATAACAATCAGACTGACTTCACGTTCTTCTCTGGTTGGCTGTTGCTTGTTGGTCAAAATCAAACTCGACTGGTTCAGCCAGCCATCCTGGTTTTGATAACAAGTGGAAATAGAACAAATGTAGTTCCCCTTGGAAGTTGTGGAGCCAATCTGTAGCTCTTCAGAACCTGGAACTGGATAACTCATTAAAAAGGAAAGGTCGTAGTCATGCAGAGAGTGAACACAGAAGGTGAAAAATAAGGGACAAAACCAAAAAGCAAGCGTACTTTCAGTGTGGGTGTTTAATAAATAGTTGAATGAGTTGAGTTTGGAGTGTTTGTAAACAGGAGGCTTAAATCCTGTGCTGAACAAGCAAATTTGTGCTCAGCCAACTAGTTAGTGGATGGTCTGTGTTTAAATCCTCATAATCTTTTGTACACTTTTGAGCAGGGTTAACGTGTTTCTTTGAATTTTTTGAGGTTATTTCAGTAATTATGTTTATCAAATGGAGGCTGACCGTTTAATCTCTCAATCTCTTGTATCAGTATTACAAAGCAAAAGTGTAACTCCAGACACTTGCACATCCTGTATTTGTTTGGGTTGCAATAATGCCTGCTTTGACTTTAAAGTACAATCGGTAGGTTAGAATGTTCTAACCTAAATAGTTTGTAATTTAGAGAGGCCTTAATGAGAGTGGTTGAAGATACAAGTGAATTGGTTGAAGTGGATGTCTTTAAAACGTGTAGGCCGGTCTTAGAAAACATAAACAAGAAGTAAAATTAAACAGAAGTTGCTAAAATGAAAGTATTTAACATTCTTAATACCTTAAAAAGAAACCCTTTGAAAAACTGTTCTCGTTTTTAGCGTTGAAAAAAATCTCCAACTTCACTATCTTTAGCTTCCTATAACTGTCTTAACAAACACTTCAAATAATTCAGAATTTCTTTATGTCAAAAGCACTTAAACTACCTTTTAGACTGTCTTGAGTTGCATCAGAGCACTTCCAATAGTATCTTTGGAAAACTTGTAGAATGTCAGAATGATTTAGTTGATTAACTTTAGATCTCATTACACATGGTAATGTTTAGCTACATTCTTTGATAAAGAAAAAGCTTTTGTAGATTTAATAAGCCATGAAGAAAAAACATCTGTATTTACTGTCATGCTGCATTTGTCTTAATTTGTGTATTTTCTAAATAGCTTTGGGATGGCATATGACTTCATTGACTCGGTTGGAAATGATGTCGATGTCGTGTCTGATTCAGAGGTATGTAGGTCTTCAAGTTCCATGATTCAAACTCTTATGTTGTATGATCCTTATTTTAAGATACTGTCGTGACTTCCGTCAGCTTCTTGTCCTCCGAGGAAAAGTAAAGGTTGCCTGGTGAAACACAAAGATCACCTAACTTCTGCTCTGTCATGTAATGAACTGTGATCACAGATTAAGAAATACGGAGATGAAATAATTTCTACAAATAATCTTCAGATAAAACATACGGTTTAGTCAATGCAGCACATCAGTCTTGCAACGTAGCTGTGTGTTTGAAATGAATGTTTTACATGAAAATAACCACTCTCAGGATTATTTTGTTTTTGTTCTTCCTATCCTGAAGTAGTAGCTCCCCTCAACCATCTTCTTTGCTCTGATTTTTGCCAGCTTTTTTGGTGCTGGTAGTATCTGTAGAAGACTGCTGAGAAGAGGAAGCGTACATACTCACTTACTGTCTCAGTGTTGATGTTTGGCAGATTCTTGTTCAGACTTGGGTACCTGTCCAGATGCCTCTGGATGTCTGGAAAAGTCTTGGTATTCCTGGGAGAACGATACAACTTTTAAAATCCAAACCATTCCCTTCATTTTATTTTTAGTCACTTTTGACAATATCTGATTGTGATGATCCAAAGAGATCATGTTTAAGCTGTGCATATGGCTTGTACTGACTTTTTGGTCTCTTCATCCCTGTCATTTGTGTTCTCTGGCCTCCTGTGGAATGGCCTTAAAATCACTGGTGCTGTGAGATTCCATCTGCCTGCCTGCGACTCTGCAGTGGTAGTAGTGTATTCTTTGTGCACAGCTTCCTAAGGATTGTCTTACAATGCAGTGTAATTATATTATTATCTGTTTTCTCTTTTTTTTTCCTACAAGAACATTAAAAAGCTTCTGAAGATACCTTACAGCAAGTCACATGTGAGCATGGCAGTACATCGCATCGGGCGGACACTCTTGTTGGATGAGCTGGATATTCAAGAACTCTTCATGAGATCATCTCAGGTTAACCCTTTGGTTTTTAAGTATGTCATATGGTCAGAATGCATTAGGTCAAGACTAATGTAGCAATCAAGAAAGCATTTATGTATCAGAATTCCTGAGAACCACATGTGAGTACAGAAGGTCTACATGAAGCATATGCTGCTATTCTGCAGCAGTTGGTTTACCCACAAACTGCATCTGATGTTCATATGGTATTATAGATTTTTTTCTGTGATTACTTCAGTATTGCTATGCTATTTTTATTAATTTTATTAGTAACTACTTGTTGTTATGTATTCTCTTTACTAATGAAATCAGCTTTCCAATAAGAACATAACTTGTGTAGAAGATATATTTTCAACAAATGACCAGCTCAGGACTTTAGCTGTAAAGTTATTTTGTGTTTCTTCTTCTAATTTTTTGGTGTGGATAAGTGTTCATAAGTTAATAAGACTCTTGGTTTACTTTGCAGCTGCATCTTGATATTAATTTTGTATTTCTGATATTGCCCAGACAGGAGACTGGACGTGGCTGAAAGAGTTTTATCAGAGGCTGATTGATCAGAAGTGGCAACGAAAAAAGAAGAGTAAAGAACACTGGTACCAGAAGGCTATACTGTCTAAATTTTTATATTACAGGTAACTTTGTCTTCATAAATCTTGAATTCTGTACCTTTTGCTTGGTTTATTGGTTTGAAATCAATTTTAAATGCTGTTGTAATCCATCTTGATTATCTTAGAATAAATTGAGGGATGAAATGAGGAATCTAGATGTAATCGTTGTTGACAGAAGCTGAAGTATTTAAAAATAGATAAAGTATAAAATAAACTGTGACTTAATTAGCTGCATATCTTGGTATTCTTCCTGAAAAATTGGTTTGGGTGAAGAACAGCTCACAACATGCAAAGCAGATTGTGGCACCTGCTGTAATATTGTAAGAGTTTGAGGAACTTGTCAGTATTGTGATCTTCTGGCTTATTGGCACAGCCCTTTGAGAACAGTGCATCAAATGTAACAATTCTAAGATGGATTCTGTTTGCATATTGTCAATAGAAATTTTTTTATATTGTTTTATCAGCATTAATGGTGATGGAGCTGCCCAACCTGTTCCTTCCACTTCAAAAGAGCACCAGGAGGGTCCTGTTTCAGGTGAGAGTGATGATGCAGGAAGGGCCTCCTGGCCAGCTCCTTTTGAAATGCCCTCTTCATTGTCTGAAGACCCAGGTGCCTCCAACCAGGTTAGTGTATATAATATTTTAAGTGGCACCTTATTTTTTGCAGGTATGGGAAGGTTTTCAAAGGTGCTGCTGCAGTATTCTTTGCTGAAGGAAATTAACTAAGGCATTAGAAGGCCACGGCAGCCTCTGTGGTTTGTGACAGTGTTTCAGAGCTCCAAATTTCAGATATCTTTAGTATTACAGCAACAGGAAAAAAAAAACAAAACATATTTAGCCATACATTTTTTAGAGACAAGACATTTGGCTAGGAGCAGTCTTCAATGACTTTACCTAAAAGTAGGACAATCAGTTATTCAGAAGGTGTGTATGGAAGCCTGAGGCTCTGGCCTTGCTTTTTAAATCTGCCGTTAAAGTGAATCTGTTGTCACCCTGAATGTATTAGGTGAAGAGGAAAATTCAGGTCTATGAAGATGTTTGCAGAACAGTGAAGTAATATTTACAAATAACTTGCTGTGAGATTGCACAAGTGGAAGGGGAAGAAGTTGATTGCATAATTCCTATAAACAATGATTACTATTAGGCCCCAGCCCAGGGTTTCGGTCTGTGGCTAAACTCATTATGAAAACTGCAAATACCTCTGGGTTTTGAATAATGAAATAGAAGAATTGATTAAATTTTTGAGAAGTTGAAATATCTGTTGTATTCCATTTACATTAATACAATAATGGTGCTACAGTTATGCTTAGACACTATTGCCAAATGACTCGGTCAGTTAATTTATGAAGGCTCTAACCTATGCTGTCCATGAAATCTAACTGCCCGTGTTGTGTAGTAATGTTCTAAAATGGAGAAATATTTCAGTACTTGAAAGGTCTTGGAAAAAGGACTGCTGCTTTCTTCTACCTTCTTGAGGAGCTATTGCCCAATACAGCAAACTGTCACTAAGAAGCTGTCTTGCAGTTGCTGGCCCTGGGGTACTAGAGTTTCTGTAAAAACTTTGTGATTTCATTCCAGTGCCTCTGAGAATATTAAGTGCTGTTACTAGCTGTAGAAAGGAAGCTTTGTAGTCACAGACTAGAGGCTTTTTGTAGTTTAATACACATTCATACACTCGAGGTGAAGGTTTTTCCCTGCCTTGCCTTTGTTCAGGTTTTTTTTTCCAGTGGCCTAACGTTACCTCAGCAGCAGAATCACTCCTTATCCTTGTGCTTTTCACAGGGAAGTGTGCCTCTTGAACCCTCATATCTAGTGGGGCATGTGGCCTCAGCCCCAAAAGAACAAAACCTGGCTACTTTGTTCAATGACGGGGAAAACAGTCAGGTATGCTATACGTGAAATTTGAGCTCAAACACTCAACCTCCAATTTAATCACACGTTTTAAAATTTGGTCTAAATTGGTACCAAGAGAAGAGACACTTCAGTCCCCTGTAGAAGTAGCTTTGTGGCATCTGTGGTCTCGGTCTTTTTCAGTTAATGTGAATGCATAGCGTAGTTCATCCTGTGCTGTCTTTTATTTGCTGCTTCTGCTTCTCACTTTCTCATAATTCCACAGAATATCATAGAGAACCAGTTTTATAGTAGTCATTTACGGACCTTTTGTTTTTTTTTCTCAATGAAGGGCCTTAAAAATGACTTTGTTCGTAATATCTTGTGGACCTTTGAGGATATCCACATGTTAGTAGGATCAAATATGCCCATATTTGGAGGTGGGAGATACCCTGCAGTGAGCTTGCGTCTCAGGTGAGTTTTGAAGTAGAGATACACGTGCCAGCCTTGTCTGATTTTGTTGCTTTGCTTCCTGTTTAGCTATTTGCACCTTATTCAATTGACTCTTTATGTGTAGTTTCAAGAGTCCAAATCATGCTTCAGTCTGAAATGGTGATGGCATCGTAAAGCGCAGGAGAACAGAAACGGCCCTGGTGCTGTGCCCCTGCACTGGGGTTTGAAATGCTTTGCTGATTTTTTCAGGCTTTGTAACTTTATCTTAATTTGCAAGCACTGGCAGCTCATAGCCTTTCCTGACTGTGGTGTGTAAAAGACTTCTGTACATCTTTCCTTAACTTCACTCTACTGCTATTTTTATAAAAGAGGGCAGTAATATTTCCCCCACTGGGATTCTGAATTTCAATAACTCCTTGGTGAGCACAAGTACTTAAAAGTTGTGACTGTACTAATTCTGACTATCTGAACAGTAAGTTCACTGATACTTCGTCAATCCCTTGATTGCCAGTCTTTCTGCTCCTGCCTACATGTAAGCAAAGAGTGAGCAAAAAACTTGAAAGCCATTTGGTGTATTTGGCATCTTGAAGACACATCTAAGAGTTAACAGCAACCTGCTTTGCAAGGAATTTTGGAAGGTGTTCCTTTAAAACTCTTGAAGTACTTGGAAACTTGGTCATAGCGTGACATCTGAAAGTGTGGGCAAAACCTCAAAACTGCTGAGGGAATGTGAGTGTGTTCCATTGGAGAGATCAGTACATCAGCTTTGTTTAATGTTTGCCCCTTTATAACAATTTGCAAATAATTGCTTCGGTATCCATCCACTCTCAGGTGTCTTAAATCTAAACCAAATAAGTAAACATCCCTAGTATTTTCTGAAGAGTAAATAAAGACTTAACTATTTGGTTTCAGGGATAACAACAAGCCAATAAATGTGCTGACAGGCATTGACTATTGGTTGGACAACTTAATATGCAATGTACCAGAGCTTGTGATGTGCTTTCATGTTAATGGAATTGTTCAGGTAAGTCTGGCACTTCACATTATGCCTAGTTAATCTCTTCTTCAGTTTCTAAAATTGCTCCAGTTGTAAGAGATCTGTTCCTAATCTTACTGTTCAAACTTCTTAGCAAGAAATCCTTTATTACAGAATCAGAAGCATCTGCACACTTGTAACAGTCATCCAAAAATAAGGTGTGCTCTTTTTTTTTTTCTCCCTTGTGTGCAAGATTCTTACTTCCCTTCATGTATGAGTGAAGGCAAAAAGTAGCAGCAGAAATATATCCTTTACTTGCCTCTTAAAGTCTGTGGTGTTCATGTGCCAACATTGTGCTATTTAAACTCTTATTTGTCTTTACTGTCTTATAGTAGACCACACATACTAGCTGAATTTCAGATGTACCTGCTAGCATACAGTTGCTTACTACGCAGGCTGGGTTTCATTGACATAATAGTTAAGTGTTGCACCTTCACCACCTTTTGTTCTCCATTTACCATGTTTCTCACAGAATTGGATCCTTTTTAAAGCTTTTATTGAGTAGTGTAATCAAGATCTGCTTTATTTAAAGTAAACTGTAGAGATTAACTCAATTTATCATGATGTTCTGTTGTAATAGTGTTCTTTGTTTCTTTCAGCGTTTCACAGAGACATTGATGTATAGATTTTTGGGGAGGTGGGTAGCAGAAAATTCTCCTAATCTTGAGTTTTAACATCTCTTCCTTGCAGAAATATGAAATGATCAAGACTGAAGATATTCCCAACTTGGAAAACTCCAATTTTTCTACCAAAGTAATAAAAGATATTGCTCAAAATATCTTATCTTTTCTGAAATCAAACTGCACCAAAGAAGGACATACTTACTGGTTATTTAAAGGTAAGGAGATTTTGATCAATTTGAAAACATTTATGTTAATGTCGTGTTGATTAATGAAAGATCTTGCCTTTCAGCAAGTGGGAGTGATATAGTAAAGCTTTATGACCTGACTACCCTTTGTGAAGAGACAGAAGACAAATACCAAAACCCTTTTACAATGCCAGTGGCAATTCTTCTATACAAGTAAGTTGGTATCATTTTTGTAATCCTCGGTTTGCATCATAAAGTTTGAGAGCTCTACGTTTCACTAGTATTGTTACAAGCTTTTTTTCTTCTAGCATAAAGAAACCATCCAGGGTTTTACTATATTGTTCAACTTTCTTTTAGAGTTGCTTGCAATATGATGCTGAAGAAAAACCAGAACAAGAAACACTATGGTACTATCAGAACATTGCTCCTTAATTGTCTCAAGTTGCTGGACAATGGCAGACATCCTCAAGTAAGAATTACTTGCTTCCTTTTAGCTTTGTGTAAATAGAATAGAAATGCTCTCATTGTAGTACACCAGGTAACATTTTGTGTGGTACTTTCTCCTCCTTCTTCACTCTGCGTTTGCCTGAAGCCCTGCATGTATCTGAATGCAAGTCTTTTGACAGTCAGATCCTTCTTAAGGTGCCTAAATTAAAAAGTTCAACCCTGAAAGATATTAGTTTGTGTTTGCATAATCCTGGGGCTACAAAAGAGTCAGTAACTTAAGGTAGGGCTTAAGCACTCAGTATAAAATTGTTTGTTCCAACTCGAGGACCAGGTGCCCAAGAGAAGGTCACATTAAGACATTTGTATGTGCTGTGTGTTTGTTTTGGTTTTGAAGTAGATCTAAACTTCTTAGCAGACTTGACTTGCCTCTTAATGTCAGAATTCCTCATGATAGGAGTGAGAGAACTGTCTGAAAGAATTGAGTCTTCAAGTAAACCTGAGGTAGAAAGCTCTTAATTGGAGGTGAAGCCAAGAGTGGGCAAGCTTGACTTCAGGGGCTGCATTACAATCTCTAGTGATTTGTTTGTGAAATACTGGTAAAAATTTAGTGCTCAAACATGTGGTTTTAGTGTGTGTGTATGCGTGTACAGGCTATATTTGCAGGTTATTGAGTATTTATTTGCATGTGCTGTTTACTCCTTTTTCCTTAGTTTTTTGAGAAGCAAAAACCAATATAATAAATAACTTGATAATAAATCTCTGGGGTTTTTTCTCTTATTTGAAAAGATCATTGCTTCAGCCAACTACATGTTATCAGAGCTGTTCCAGTTGGATGAACCTAAAAAAGAAGACAGTACAGACTTCCCTATAAATGGAAACTCTGATGAAAGTTACAGTGAAGAAGAGGAAGAAATGCCAGACAGTGATGAAAACGGCTCGTACAGTAACAGTTCTGATCCCCCAGATGACAATAAAGCTGTGGCTATAATCAAATCTGTCGGAGAGTTGTCAGTACCAGAAAAATACAAGTCAGTTCATCGAATACGTGTAAGTGAAGCTGGGGACTTTTTAAGGGTTTTCTGCAGAGATTCAGTTCTCTCAGTAGCAAGGTTTGTTACAGAACTTCAGTTACCTGAATTTCTATGCACCTGTTAGTTTTCTATTCAGTTAACTGAAGCAAGAGGCAGTGGGGAAGAATGTTCTGTGAGCTCCTCATAAAATGTGAGGTTTTGAGTTCTACAGCATAGCAGGTTTAATGCAGACTTTCCCCTACCATCTTGCACCTGTCCTTCATGGCATGGTTCTGCATAGCTGGCTCCAGAAGTGTTGTTCCTGTGATGGCAGCAGGGAAATTATTGCCCAGTGAGGCCATGGGTGTGTGTGTGGATACTGAGGTTATCTTACTTTTGGAGTTTTCTGGAACAACATCAACGTTTGTGTTGGGTTTTCTTTTCTTCTGGGAACATCAACTACTTTATATCCACAGAGTTAGTCTTTGATTTATTTCTTTGATTTCTCTTTCTCTGAGGTAGCTGGCAAGAATATGGCAATTTGGTTTCCTTGAAATTGTGGTTAGAACTGGAGCTTTACTCTGCTCAAGGATGTGTGTTGTGTTCCAAGGGGACAGCTGGGTGCATAACCATAGGATTCCTGAAACTTCTTTGATGTGCTTCATCACCAGATCAGCAGAAGTACTTCTGCCTTCTCTGTGCATAATTATTGGAAGAAAACAGAGCAATATTTAGAAATATTTTGAGAAACTGGGAAGATCAGGAAAGTAAAACATCAGAAGTAAACTGCCATGGTCTTGTATAGAGATAGGATTGTGAAATGACTCTCACTGGTAAAGCTAAACCTTTTCTCTAATGTCTGTGCTGAATAGCAAAGAGCAAGACTTCCAAAAAAACCCACAGCTGTTATTGCTGTCTTAGTTTCTAACACCTGTACAGGTGCAGAAGCACTCAACTTCCCCTTGCTTCTTCTACTCCCTGTCTGAAGAAACTAAAAACTCCTCCCTTCCAAAAAAAACCCAAGACATTGAGAAGTTCAGAGGTGATGAAAGTGCAACTTTGACACATAGGCTGAGGAAATTGTTTCTGTGTAGTATTGAATCTGCTTACCTTCCTGGGTCTGCACTGGGACCATCTGTAGATGCTTTTGTAACTACTGTTTCAGAATAGTCATCTCTTCTCTTTGCATTGGCTTTGGGATTACTAGGAGAGACCAAGTGTAGATGAGTTGCTCACTGAGGTAAAGGAGAGAAATACTGTGACACTTGGTAACTTAGAGTTTAGATGTTCCATTAAGAGGTTTTCTTAATGCTATCTCTCATTTGCATCTTCCAGACAATAATTTTGACATTTCATGTGTTAAATATTTATTCTCTTCTTACTCCTTCCCTGCTGCCCCCTCAATGAAGCCCAGCTGTACATTTCCTGTGTGCCATGGCACTGAGGAGCGCTGCAGGCTAGTGCTCAACTATGTCCTGGAGGTAGGTGTATCATCAGCTTTCTAGTGGTGTTTCACCTAGTACCCGATTCTTGATGTCTTCGTTGTTTTCAAGCTGAACTAAATAGTTTCTTCTTGCAGGGCTTGAAGTCTGTTGACAGCAGTGTTAAAAAAGAGAGTGACCTTCCTGCAGCTGACCCCAGCACACCAATCCCACTGAAATACGAAGATGAATCCACCAGTGGTGGTCCCGAGTGTCTGGAGAAGCAGATGGCACTGTTTTTAGACAAAAGTAAGTTGCATTGTTGTGCCAATAAGACCTTTCCTGTGCCAACTGCTGCTACTTTACGTTGATTGTAAAAGCAGTGTAGGTGTAAGTCACTAATTACACTATTGCATAAGCAGAAGTAGCATACCAAAAATTGGAGAACAGTCTGTTCCTTTTTAAATATGAAAAGACTCGCTCATTTGGGGTGTTTTTGCATATCAAAGCATCTCTTATTAGTGAACACATATTTTTACTGGACCTTTTTAGATGTGGCTTGCAGATGACTTCCATAAGGGATTAGCATTTTGAGGTTCAGTATGTGGAGCACTGTAAGTTGTGTGGGCTGTTTTGAAAACAGTCTTTGGTTTTCTTTTTGGTGACCTAAAGTGTTGTGGAGTAGCTTACTTGTAGGTGTGTTTGCCTACATTATGCTTGCTGCTAATTGCATATAAAATGTTCACTAGGAATTGGTTTTCTCCTACCTCTACAGTTGTGGAAGGAAGCAGCAAATAAAAGATGTTTAGTTTGCTTGGGTACTCAAATTCCAGAAATTTCAGACTATAGTCTATCTGTCTTACTTTTCTCTGGAGCCTCATAAAAGGATATAGGAAAGACACTTCTGAAACCATTAAGAGTTCTTCACAGGGCAAGAAGCCCTGTAAGCATAACCCAGAGACACTGTTAAGTCTTGTGTATTTTTGCAATTCTTTTTGTTTCCCTTTTCCTCCCTTCCTTGTTTAAGAGTCTCCAAGTAATAAGCAAGTTCAATTTTGAGTTACTCATTTAAGTGTTGTCATGTCTGTCTTCAGTTTCATGCTGATCTGTTGAATGTCAGTCACCTGGAGGTGTATGCATACTTTCTTAGTTTTATCAGATATATGACTACAGGATTGAACACTCCTATCAAAGTTACATTGTGTTGAGCTTGCATATTTTCAGGACAGCACTATCAATACGGACTCTGAGGTTATTTTTTACCAAGACCTACAGAGAAATCTTACCTAGGTGAGCTCAGCAAGCGCAGTGTTCTTATTTCAGCTCTCCTGCAGCCAAGCTTTTGCCTTCACAATTTGGAACTGATGACACATTGCAGCTGCTTGCCAGCTGGCAAGGAGAGCTCCTGCATGTTGACTTCTGCTGTTTTGAAACAAGTGTTTCCTGCAGGATATGAGATATAAATGTTGCACAGCTCAACCCAAACTTTAGTTGATTTCTGGAGCTGTGCCTGAGTTATTCCCTGAAGTAGCAAAGGTGCTTCTTGTTCAGCTCATAAGGGTTGAATTCAACCTAGAGAAAAATAGTACAAACATAGGGGAGGCACTTTTGATTTGCTATTATGTGGGTTGGTTTGTTTCCTCTGATGCAAATCCTGTCGCTTGCTGCTACATGTGTATGTTTACATATAGAAAGGAGAAGTGCTCTTAATTCTCGGAGAACTACCTTCTGAACATTGCATAGAGACAGTATCTCTGCATTCTGTGTCTTTAACTGCATGAAGTGTTACTGTATCTGTCTTTGTCCTAACATAAACATATAGTTCTATGAGAACTTATTGACGATGGTGGATTTGCAAGTCAGGCCTTGTAGATCCACCTGTAAGACTCATTTTTGTGTGTAGGTACCGTCAGGACAAAATTCTGTCCTTTGGTATAACTGAAGTCAGTGGCCTGTTCTTTCTGTGGTTCCGTAACTGCTGCAATATCAAAGAAGGAACCTTCTTCATCTTCTGTTGAGGATGTCTTGAAATGGACATGAGACCTTGGTTTTACCTTGTGAGAAGGATCAGGTCATCCAGTTCCTTTTGTGCTGGAAACTCAACTCACAAAGGGAGGCTTTCTCACCTTGAGACTGTTGATACAGACAGTGAACTTAGGATTTGCTAGAGAACATGACAAACTAGATCTGTCTTTTTGCTTTCTGCTAGTGCTTAAGGGAATAGTCTTGGCCACTGCACCTGTATTTCAAAAGCTGTTTATAAGAGGTTAGCTGCATTGTCACTGTGCTCACTGCATTTGAACATCCCACTATCAAGTGGAGTACATGGAGAAGTTCCAGCTGTTGGGTCCATGCTGGCAGCCGAGTTGGGCTTGTGCAGAGCTGCAAGAAGACACTTTGCATTCTGTTTGTACTCTGATGAAACTGTCTGAGCTCTGGTGTATGCTCCAGAGGTGAGATCCACTGATGAGGTTCTGTTTGTGTTGCAGTGGGCTCGTTTCAGAAGGGTAAGCATTCCAGTCAGTCAGGAATGATTCCTGGATCCTGGCAGTATAAAATGAAGCTCCAGCTCATTCTGAAATCTTCAAAGGCTTATTATGTCCTGTCTGATGCTGCCATGATTCTGCAGAAATATGGGAGAGCGCTACGATACATCAAGTTGGCTTTACAGTGCCATGGTAAGTTGTTGGAATAAGTTTGTCACTTGTGCCACTGCCTGGCTCTGCCTTCCACGATATCAAGTACATCTTGTGTAGGATTAATCCTAGTGTGTGCAGTGACAAGTCTGACAGCCTTGTGTGTTTAGTTAAACTGTCTAGCTCACTCAGGAGGGAAGTCTGTAGGAAGAACTGCTGCTGTCAGGGAGAAAGGTGCTTCTGTTTTGACAGACTAGGAAAGCAGATTTGGAGCTTCAGAGTAGCTGTGGATGGGAGAGTCAGAGTCAGTGCCAAGATCAAGACAGTATTCTATGGTCTAAGTGCCATCACTGCAAGCAGATTTTTGTTTTCCCTGGAAATTCCTGGTGATTCCCATTTCATTTAAATATGTTCTTGACTCTCAGAAATACCCAATTTGTTTATCATATTCCTCCAAATACATCTTCAGGAGGTAAAATCAGACAGTTTAGAATATGACTACCATAATGAGAAAAACTAATTGGAAAATGCCATTAACTTAGTACTGGGTTGCTGCTATTTTGCTTCCATATTTGTAGGGTTTGAGGTGGGAGGAGGCTTATCAAGCAAGAAGATTTGATCTTCACAAAAAGCATCAATATGCTTATCTATAACTCAAAGCATTCTTCAGCTTTCAGCCTCTTAAAAGCTTGAGAATTGAGTTCAAAGTGTACCTTTAGAAGTGAATTTCTCAGGCTGTATCTTGTTTGAGTTAATCTGTAGAGAGTCAGTTTCCCATTAGTCTAATCTAAAGTTGGTATTTGTAATGAGCAGATTCACTGCTCACCTTGGACAACGGAATTGCTCTTTTGAAGCTGTCAGCTGTGTAGAGCAACTACAGTTTTGTTATAGGTTAGTTGTTCTTAGAAGAACATGTGTTGTCTGCACACAGAGTGTATGTGACAGGTAACATGAGAAACAATTACATTGTCAGTCTGTCAAACCTCTTGACATTTAATTCTGTTTCTTCCTCCCTCTCTCACACGTTTTTTTTTCCTCAGATACCTACTGCTGCCTCAGTGCCAGCATGCTCCCTGAGGTGTTGGGATTCCTCTGCCAGTGTTTAACCCTTTGTGGAGACATACAACTAATGCTTGCTCAAAATGCAAACAACAGGGCAGCGTATCTTGAAGAATACAATTACCAGACTAAAGAAGATCAGGAAATATTGCACAGTCTTCATAGAGAATCCAGGTGCCAAGGTATTACAACAATACAAGATCACAGCTATAGCTCACTTGTGGCAGACAGAAACCATCCCCTAGCAGTGTTTCTGGGGGAAGGTTTATTACACTTCAGCTCTGCTTTCTTCAGAGAAAGCTCATTGTGCCTGCCATACATAAGGAGGTTGCCAAGATACTGTATGACATGCTTGAAGCTGTAAAATAACTAAAGACAGCAGTTGTTTAAGTAATGGGTAAATCTTACCTGTCGAAACTGTGGTCATCTTGTAGAGCATCTTCTAGGGTACCACACATTTAAGCTTGTTTGGAAATACTGTTTGACATGAGGCTTTGCATTGTTCTGTTTTTCTCTTTCTAGTGTTTGCTTGGGCCACAGACTTGTCTACAGACTTGGAATGCCAGCTCTCTGTCAGCTGTAAATGTTACGAAGCAGCTTATGAAATTTTACTGTTCAGTAATTTAAAAAATCAAAACCCAGAGCAGCATATCCAGGTCATAAAGAGGATGGGTAATATCAGGAATGAGATTGGAGTCTTCTACATGAACCAGGCTGCTGCCGTGCAGACAGAGAGAGTGGGCAAGTATTCTTTTTTTCCCTTTACTAATATTTCATGGAGCTGCAGCAATGGTGTGAAAAGTCTTGAGTGTTTCTGATAAAGCCCACATTTGAAGAACTTCCTAGCAAATGCTCTTCTGTAATAGATGATATGCAACTTTATTGTCCATTGTAGATATCTATTTAGAATAGATGAGTGTAGTTCGTCCATTGTCCTTAACTGAGCCTGAATTGAACGGTGGAATTGGGAGTTTTGGAGAAATTCTTTTAAAAAATGTAGAATGTCCTCAAACATGATGGAAACTTAAACCAACTTGGTTATGGAAGGGAGGACATATTGTGTTCTTGGTGTATTTGGTGTAGCCCATCATCAACAAGCATAAAGATAAGAAGAGTTTCAGTGAAGTCAGTCTACAAACTTTCTGGTAAACCAGACTTTGGAGCAGTTTTTTTCTTTTATGAGAAAATGGAAGTTGCCTAAAACCTCTTAAGCTTCCTTGTAGGGTGTTTAATGGGCTTTTGTTCTTTGAAAGCAAAACCAGTGATGTCTTGTTTACAAGGAAGAGTTACATAGAAAAATCAGATGCCAGTGGCTCGTGGTAAAGACTAATTTTTCATAATCTCTGCTTTTGCACAACTGCTGTTTCGCTGAAGTCAAAGTTCAAATAGTGAATTTCCCTTGTCTCTAAAAGTCACTTTTCAGTTGTTTCATCCTTTAAGTCCATAGAAGTAATTACAATACCTTGAGTATTATGGGAGTGGAAGTCTGTTTTCTTCTGTTAATTTCCCCTGGATTTTGTGTACCACACTATCACAGCTCTTTTGAAAGT
Source organism: Urocolius indicus (assembly GCA_013401255.1). Taxonomy (NCBI): domain Eukaryota; kingdom Metazoa; phylum Chordata; class Aves; order Coliiformes; family Coliidae; genus Urocolius; species Urocolius indicus. Next base: position 369,634 of record WBNH01007034.1, read on the forward strand.
ATGTGTAACAGTGCACTGCAGGTAATAATGTTTTCATACATTTGAAGTTTTCCTAGAAGTGGGCGTTTTCCATTAATTGGCTGTTCAGGATTATTTTCCACCCACTAGAAAGTCATAAGACTAAAGATGCAATGGAAATGTTTGTTCAGTGTCTTTCAAGAACTTGAATGAGATGCTAAGCCCTGTGTCTTAACCCTAGTGAGTAAAAACGTATCGATGACAGAGCAGCAGCTGTGGAAGAAAAGCTTCTCTTGCTTTGAGGAAGGGATTCAGAACTTTGAGTCAATTGATGATGCAACCAACGCTGCTCTTCTGCTGTGCAACACGGGGAGACTGATGCGAATTTGTGCTCAAGCACACTGTGCAGCTGAAGGTGACTTCAAAAGGGAGTTTTCCCCAGAAGAGGCCCTTTATTATAATAAGGTAACATCTAACTTGCCTTTTACTGTAGAATATTTGTAAATAACAATTATAAATACCTGTAAATCTGGCTGTAAGAGCTTGGGATACTTCTCCTGCTTTCATGTTACCCTAATCCTCAGTGTATAGGCTTCGGGGTAATTGTTGAGGTTTGATTCCACTGCTCTGATACATAAAATGTTCAGATCTTGATGTTTAACAGATTGCAATAACCATGCACAAGGGAGATAAAAATCTGTGGTCAGGATTAACATCATGAAAAATGATTGTAAGGAAAATACTGCACAAGACTGCTGGGAATGCTGCTCTGAGAATGAGTAACAGGAAGTTGATTTCTGTTTGTTTTGGACTTAAGCAGTAACCAAGTGTGTGTGTGTTGGCTACAATCTGTAGGCTATTGACTACTACCTGAAGGCCCTGCGGTCGCTGGGTAAGAGGGATGTACATCCAGCTGTCTGGGATTCTGTCAACTGGGAGCTCTCTACCACCTATTTCACCATGGCAACTCTGCAGCAGGATTATGCTCCGCTGTCCCGAAAGGCTCAGGAGCAGGTAACAAAGAACACTTGTGACAACACCTGGTAAAACAAGCTGTTGTCTTCCTGAAAAGCTAAACAGTGAGCAAAATTGGTATGGGGATAACTTGTAAACCTTCCTCAGACTGAAGAAGTTTTGTAAAGTAGTTGTTGCAAACCATCTGATGTTTGTCACTTGCATTTTTAAGGTTTTGCTTAATGGAAAAACAAAGTGTTGCAAATAGAGCTTTAACCCTTGCCCATGCACTTCGTGGTGTTCCAGTCTTAAAGTAATCACACTAGATCATTTTGGTTTGTTTTACAGATAGAGAAGGAAGTTAGTGAAGCTATGATGAAGTCCTTGAAATATTGTGATGTTGATACAGTGTCTGCACGACAGCCTCTGTGCCAGTATCGGGCTGCAACCATCCACCACAGGCTGGCCTCAATGTACCACAGTTGCCTGAGAAACCAGGTATTGGTACAGACTAGTTTGGGCTTCTGTGTAGGTTCCCTACTCAGCATGTCCTATGTGTGCAGAGATTAGCATTTACCCTTCTACCTGTTGTTGGCATGTAGTTTCTTGAAATGATTTAATCAAAGAAATATGATGTGAAAAATGTTATCTGCAAATCATTGTGAAATGCCTTGAAGAGCAGTTTCTCCTTTATGGAGTGTGTTGAGCTGCACCATTCTGCCTCTTCTCAGTAGTTCCATGCTCTCAGAAGCCATTGATGAAAAATCTTTGGCTTGGTTTTTGCATCCAAGCCATTCTTCTGACACTCAGCCAGGCAGCCTTCTGCACAGCATTGTGTTGAATTTATGGAATCATAGAATGGCAGGGTTGGAAGGGACCTTTAGAGATCATCTAGTCCAACCCCCCTGCAGAAGCAGGTTCGCTACACTTGTGTGTTGCTTTCTGATGTTTTTCCAAAGTATTATTTTTTATGACTTAACTTGATCCTAGTTGGTGTGAGTGTTAGCACTAGCTATGAAATTACAGGAGCTTCAAAGATGGGAGGCTGCTGGTGTGTTCTAGAAACATGCAGATCTTTAGATTATGAAATGATCTGGGGAATGGTGGTTGGGAGTTCCTGTAGTGGGTCCACGAGCTGCTTTTTATTAAGTTACCTCCAGAACATACAAACTGTGTGGGATTTACTGTGTACCCTCCTCTGAGTGCAGGTTGGGGATGAACACCTGAGGAAACAACACCGTGTGCTTGCTGATCTGCATTACAGTAAAGCAGTGCGACTGTTCCAGCTGCTGAAGGATGCACCCTGTGAGCTCCTCCGTGTGCAGCTGGAGAGAGTGGCCTTTGCAGAATTCCAGATGGCCAGTAAGTCTAGCTATGTCTTCCTGCGGTTGCTTTCCCAACTACCTTTACATGTTAAATTTCCCTTTTAGATTCCTCCTGCTCTTGTATACAAAGTTAACTGCTTCACTGAATAGAATCTTCCTCCAGAGAGAAGAGACGTTTTTCTCTTATAACTTTTCTCTTTCATATTACAAATAGTAACATGACCCATTTGTGTCTGTCTTTTTTACTTTTTTTTTAGGTCAGAACAGCAGTGCTGGAAAACTAAAGACATTATTTGGGGCCCTAGATATAATGGTGAAAACCAAGGGTGCATTCCAGCTCATCAGAAAGGAGCTCATGGCAGAAAGTGAGCAGGTAAGTGAAAGAAATGGTGGGATTATCTGCCCTATTTTACTACATACATCCAGGTCAAACAGGTCATTTGGCAGTTCAGATACTGCCTGGTTGCTTTTCTGTAGGGCTATCTAGCTGCTTAAGCAGAGTGGTTGGGGTTTGAACCTGTTGCAATAACCTTATGGCCTTTTAAGTGGAAGTGGATTAAAAAACCCAAAAGAAATAAACCTTTAATCTGGAGATGGGGTAAAAGATACTTTCATATGAGTGATTACTGACTGACTGAGGGTGTGGGGCTCTGTGCAACTGTGTGTCAGCCCTTAAAAGTCCTCTTGAGAACTGAAGTGTTTGTATATGGCATAAATGGTCGTTCTCACAACATAGTATATTTGATATTGAACTATTAAAATGTGGAAGGTTGTCCATAGCTGGTGTTAACAGGCTCTTGATGCCTTAGTAAGTGCAAGATGTGCTGATGTGTGTTCATCCCTTGCTGGCAATTTGAGCAACAGATGGAGTAGCCAAGTCCCTGTTTTCCTGATACTTTTCTAGCTGAACACTCCAGTAGATTGGTACAGTGTGGGTGGCTCTGCCCTTGGGCAACCGCCCCTGTGCTGGTGGAGGTGAGTGAGTGACTGAGTGACGAGGGGTTGGGTTTCTCCTCTCCTAGATAAGCAAGGAGAACAGTCATGCTGAGAATGTGTCACCTAATGAATCCTCTCCTGGGCTCAACAAAGAGGAAGTATTGAAGCTGCTTAGTATTTTTGAATCCAGAATGTCATTCCTCCTCCTCCAGTCCATTAAGCTTTTAACTTCAACCAAGAAAAAAATTGGGTAAGTGGAACCTTGGTGAGGGTGTTGTAGATGTGATTCTCGCCATAAATCCATCCAACTCTGCACTCTTCAGTGTGCAAGGAAGTGGGATACTTGTTTTTCTATATGGAGGTGACTTCTGTGTGGAGTATGAGCTGAGATACTCCTTGTTGATCTGTATTTTGCATGTTTTCCGTGGTTTTGCCACGTTGAGAGAGTCAGGTTAGTTCAGCCAGCAGGCACACCAGTAATGCTGAAAATAGAAGAGTGTTAAAAGAATCTTCTCCAGCCCAGTGGAGGGCAGTGAAGAAACATCCTGCCTTGCCCTGGGATTCAGAACAAGTGTGGCTTCTCCTGGGTGTGTTGATGGGATTAGGTGTGGCAGCGACTTGAATGTGTGGAGATTTGCTTTGGGGAACCAGGAGATACTTTTTATTCCCCCAGCAGCAAACATGTTTGGTGGCAGAAACTACAACCATGTACTGTTGCCGTTTCTAATGTTCTACAGAATTGTTTCAGTTGGAAAAGACCTCTAAGATCCTCAGAGTTAGTGTATGAAACTGTCATTAGTTCTTATCTGTAGTTCTAGAGAGTTCTTGGAAGTTTGTTTATAGCTTTTCAGATTGAAGCAGTGCTGCTTGCTACAAGTGCTGTTGTGCTAAAAGGCAACAAATTTGTTCTGCACAGTAAGGTGGATGCTGATAGCAAGGATGGGTCAAAAGAAAATCCTGAGACAAGGAGGCAGTCTGCTCTGTGCTTCACTTAAAGAGCTTCCACAGGGTGGCAGTCAGAAGGTGTGAAGCAGAGGGTGACAGCACAATTGGTGTGTGACCAGGAACAGCTCCAGTAACAGTCACAGAGCTCAGCAGTCTGCATGTGGGCTGATCTTGTGTTAGGTGCTGATTTAGAAGTGCTGAGTTTTGGCACAGAGACCTGGATTCAGAAGCTTTATGGTGGGACTTGTAATCCCAAGTTAATAAAATTACCACACTGGAAAAGAATAAAAACTGGAGCAGCTTCTGGTATCAGGACAGAGAGCGGTGCTGGCTGCAGCCCTGTGCTGTGGTGGGAAGGGCAGGAGGAGACTCGCCTCAGGGATTTCACAGGGATGGTCATTGATGTTCTCACTTTGTCGTTCTGACAACTTGCACAATAAGATCCTGTGGTCAGGTTAATGGTTTGTACTATCTGCTTTCTTTTTAGAGGTATTAACGAGGAAGAAGCTGTTCTTAAAACCAACAAGCATGTGTACTCCCTGCTGCTGCGTGCCACCGCTAACAAAGGCATGCCCCTGGCTGAGCGAGTGCAGGTGATGGCCAGTCTGCTGGAGCAGCTGGCCCAGGCTTCCCCAGCCTCACATGGAGGAACAGCCTGAGGGAGGAGGGCCCTGCACTGCCTGAGGTCAGTGGTATCTGTCCCCATGGGCTGTTTCCGCTCATCGAAGGCCACTGAGATGGTCTCATCGCCACACTGCTGCACTCCTGGGAAGGAGGAAGGGGTCCTGTTAGCCCAAGGGCCTCAGAAGTTGGGTGTTCTGGGTAGAAACAGAACAACTTTGTGTAAGAGAAACTCGCAGTTCTCTTTCAGGAAATGGGCTTTGCAGTGATGGAAATGTCTTTCAGAAAAATGCCATCTCCCCATTGCTCTGGCTGAGTAGTTAATGAGCCTCACCTCTGCAGGTGAAGCTGCCCTCAACACTTCAGCTGGCACCCTGAACTGAGGTTGCACAAGGAACTTTCTGTGGAGCCTGTGCCACACAACTGTGTCCCACACAGCTCCAGCCCTGCACAAAGCTATGTGCCTTTCCAGCTCTGCTGCCAGACTGGCAGGTGTTGGTCACTACGGCCTGGGGCTCCCTCTGCCCCAGGAAGTGAGTGTTTGAATTCACCCAGAATAGTGTTATCCTTTTCAGACTTGAAACTGTGAATAAATGAGAGCATATTTTTAAGTAAAAATTTATTTATTAAATATAAACTGATTGTCTTGTGTTTATGGGTTATGACTGTTGGAGCCTCATCTCCCCCAAGGCAGGAGCTTACACAAAGCTTCTCACTGCTGTCATCTTCAGCCCATGGGAAAGGTGAGTGCTTCTGCTGGGGCCTTGAACAGCCCTCTGCCTCCTCCCTGGGCCATGGATGGGCTTTGAATGAAGAACTGAAGGGTTCCGGGCTGCCATCCCAGGCTCCATCTGAATGCAACGTCAGCAGTGGTTGTGGAACTGTTCCTGGGACTATGTCCCCTCCTTCCTGCGGCTGCTGCCCCGTACTGCTGTGGCTCTGGGACCCAGCAGTATCATCTTCAACTGTGAAGGATTCCTCCCCCTGTTCACTGTTGTCTCCCAGCAATTAGAATCTCAAGCTTACTACTTCATCTCCAGAAATGGAACCACTTTATGGAAAGTGAAATGGTGGTTGTCTTGTGCCCTGTCTGACTGATGACCCCACGGCCACAGTTAGAAATTGCTTCAGTTGATATTAACATACCAGGGTTCAGATTAACTCATCTGTGAGGGACAGAGCTCCTTTCCCTCATTGTAGATTCAGGTCATAGATTTAGACTTCAGCTCATACAAACTTGCAGCAAATGAGGATTTCTCTCTTATTCTATCAACCTCAGCACTCTACTACCCCCACCAATGACTTTCATGAGGATTATAATTGAGTATATTAGGATTTAAATCTTCTCTGAATGCCTTGGCATTAGCGAAGGGAGCATTCGTGCTAAATAGGATTACCTCTTCTCCTTTCACTGATAAACAATAAACCACATCCAAAACAGACAACTCCAACACTATTACTAATTCTGCTCAGCCAGTTTTATTTCTATAAGAAATCTTCCTTCATTACAGGAATAGAAACCAAAGCCTCATTTTTTTAAGGCTCGGCGCTGCCATCAGCTCCCCACAGTGCCCCTTCACTGCAGGAATTGTCCTGTCACACTGAGAAGCTACAGTCATCATTTTCATAGAAGTATTTGAAAAGCAGAACAAAGAACAAGCAAGTTTTACAGGAGGAAACACTGCAGGGGAAGCACATTCTTATACAAAAGCAGCTGTGCACGTACAACTGCCTGCGCTGAGAAATGAAGGCCAGACCCGTGTGCCAGGAGGTACCTGAGGTGACTCCAATACACTGCTCTGCTGCAGAGGAGCCTCACAACTGGCTTTCAAGGAACAGCCACATTAAATATGCACACTGCAGCTGGGACAGAAGCTGAGTAGGTAGCCGTTGGACACATTCTAGACTGTTTAGCTATTCAGAGGTAAGTTTCTCTCACCAGCCCCCACCAAGGCCAGTGGTGCATATTCCTGACAAACGCTTTCTTGCTGGACAGGAGTGCTGCGGATGGAAACGCCTCCTACAGCTCTGCAGCCGCGTTGTCCTGCAGAGCAGGGCTGCAGCAGTCCTGAGAGCCCAGCGCAGCTCGGATGCCGGCAGCCAGCCCGCCGGGGGTGGGACTGTCAGCCGTGCAGCTCACCCGCAGCCCCGCCGCTTCCAGCGCCTCTGCTGTCGTCGGCCCGATAGCAGCAAACTGAGAGCAACGAGTGACAGGTAAATCAGCTCTGCCCCGTTCCCCAAAGGCACATCCTCCTTTCCTTGCTGACAAAGGGCATGGCTGAGCTTACTGAACTAGGCCAACCATCTCGGGCTGGCCGCAGCCAGTGTGAAAAACTGCCCCTCAATGCAGCTACTTAGAAATTGTTTCGGAAAGACTTTTGTTTGTCTCAGCATTACACACATTTCAAGCTCTTAGTCCCACCAAGCAGGAAAAGTGATAGGAATTTTAACATGCCTCAGCTTAATTGCTGATTCAGGCAAGAATTATTCATACCTTCCCATCACTAAGAGAAAATAAAGCTGAGAGCCAGTGGAGACAGGGGAAGTTAGCTGGGGAGAAAAACCTGAGGTGAAAACAATTCCTTGTGCTCTTCTTAGGAACATTTGTATTTGCTGTCAAGGCATTTGCCCAACTTGCTTTTTCAGAGAAATAAACACCAACAAATGAGAATATGAAGGTTTGGAATGGCTATAACAGCTTTTCTCTTATTTGCCCACCCCAAACTTACTCCCTGTTGTATATCAGCACTTTTAAAGAGAAAGTACCTTGATGTGATTGTTAAAATCCCCTGAAAGCTTCTGAATGTGCTGGAGGCAAAATCTGACACCAGATGGGCTGAAGAACACCACACTTGCTGGGATTCCCTGAGTGAAAATTAAGGGATGTGGTAGGTTAGTTAGCACACCTGTATGCTGTCACAGGAAAGCCTGCAGTCTTTATAGGGCTGGGCAGTCTTGTTACTGCTGAGAAACAGCAGTTAAGCCAAGAGAAAGGGTTCCTGTAAAGCAGAGCCTTCCACCCCCCACTCTGCCCCAGAGGGATGAAATGCGGGCATGACTACAACCAAACACTTTGTCACACAAGCACTTGCCGCTCAATGTACTGACTGGAGCTCTGTTCATTCTCCTTTTGAGCGAGGAAACTCAGCAAGCTCTTTCCCTAAATCCATCTCCCCCAGTTCTGCGCCTACTCTATTTCCAAGCTCATGTGTTTTACCCTCAGGTCTGCCTGCCCTGAGCTGCTCTGACCCAGACGAGGTGTTGCCTCAAAACTGCAGAGCCCTGGCTGGGCTTTCCCCCTTAACAGCAGCAGAAACCTTCTGCAGCCACACACAACTGCAAAATTCTCTCACCAATTCTCAAATGACAGCAGCATCCAGTACCTGCTGTGAGAAATAAGTGCTCAGAGATTCTTGCAGGTCCGCGTGTTGGGTAGTTTGATAAACAGTGAGGCTTTCCAGAGGTACACCTGGAACCAGGAGATAACAGGCACAATTCAACTGGCATTCAGTAACTTCTGTTATTTCAGTAAAACACTAATTGTATTTAAGTAGACTCTTTTAGGCTAAAAAGATACAGAAAAGTAGATACAGAAAAAGATACAGCCTTCCCCATTTTTATGCCCATCCCATCACAACAGCAGACTCAATTTTTGCTTAGTCAAATTTCCCTGACAAGTTTAGACACACCACTTCTCCTTACTGACTAATTAAAACAAAGCTCCAAGGGATGGCCAACCTTTTTCTTTAAGTACTGTAGGAAGTACTTCTCTTTTCAGGGCTCCACAAGGAAAAAGAAGAGCTGAGGAATTAGGTTTCTCTCCTGTAAACACACAAACAAGAACTTTATTTAACTTGTGTCTTTAGTAAAGGGTAAACGTGATACATGTAATACATTTTAAAGGTATCAAATGTTGAATGCTGCAGTAAATGCCACCTGCTTCATCACAGGCACAGCCCTAAGATAACTGAAACCATTTGCAGTGCAACTGCGTCCACAATGCAGAGGACAGAGGCTGCTTAGCATGTAAATGAAAAAATATTCCACAACCATAATATCAACACGTTGGCTAAAAAGATCTCACAGAAGATAAACACCATTTCTATTCCTTTTGCCATTCTGCAAGGCAAAACAAGTACTGTGCAAGTTATCTGCTCCTCTTCAGAAACACTTTCCTCTATGTTATATCTAAAATCTCTCTCTCCCCAACAGAACAGGCAGGCAAAGAGACGGGCAGAAATACTTTGCTGGAAAGTTTCGGTCTAAAAGTCTTCTTTTCTTACTGAGTCAAGGGAAAATGATTCTCTTTCCACTGCTGGAGTGAGAGTAGATATCCTCACCTGCTCTTGGCCTGGGACATGGGAGCGACTGCTGCTGGCACCATTCCTCAGGGCACCTGCCCCACACCTCTGGCTACAGCAGCCTCTCAATAACTTGCTGGGTTTAGAGCTTAAACTCTGTTTTATAGAGTTTTTCACAACTAGACTTTATTTAATAGGAGGGGGTGTTGACACTTTGCAAAGGCAGAATTGGATGTTGAGAGAGGAATTTACCAGACTGGTTTTGCACAGTTTGCCTCTTTTATAAATAACACATGCAGAGGAGATGTCAAGAGGAAATTCTACACCCAACCTTGTATTTGTCTGTCAAAATAAATGAGATAATACACAAGTTTAAGAGAGGATTACTAGAAAAAGAAATGGTCTTTTTAAAAATGGATTCTTGGCTTATATTAGTAAGCACCAGAGATGCCTCAGGGAAAAACACCCAGAAAGGACAGCATAGTAAAAATCAAAAAGGAAAGGCCCTTTTGGGAATCAACATGGATACATTTGACTTCCCTAACTGTCCACTGAAGTGTCATTAGAAATCATAGATAGACTTGTAATAAATGACAGGAAGGAAGAATGAACTTGGGTGTAAAAGAGAATTTAAAATCATAAGATAAAACCCAACTATTTTAGCACTAATCCTCTTCCAACTCATGTCAGATAATTGAAATGTCAATGGGATATCTGTAAAGAAACACTGATCCTTTTTGACTTGTGTTCACCAAGCACAGAAAAATCCCTTACCAGCCCTGCACAATGCAACAAGCACTGTCCCTAGTGCTGTCCTGCTCCTCCTCCTCCTCTCACCAACACAAAAAATATTTTGCTTTGAAAAAAAAGAGTAAAGTGGCTAAGGAGTAAATTCCTTTATCTTCCCAATCACTTAATCTGAAGTGGGTACCAAAGCACAGCAGGGGAATAACCAAGGGAAGAACATGACTTCAGATTTTATCTGCCAATTAATTCTAATGATACAAACAGTTTAGAGCTGTTCATTTGCTTACCATTTTATGCAGGAATAAATATCTATGTAATAGAGAACATGATATAATTGAATCTGCACTTCAGAGGTTGTTACAAACCACTTGACAAACTGAGAGCGTCTAAACATGCACAATCCAATACATCATGGGGCATGATCACATGTATCAACAAGCAGCAGCGTGCAGTGAGGGAAATGCACTGGAAGGTTAGCACAGCTGAAAGGGATGCAAATGCAGTCATTTCTGCAAGGGTAGTGGGGCTGCTGCAGTATGGAGTTAATCCCAACAGCCTGCTGGTGTTCGGAGCTGAAATCTCTACAAAGGCTGAAAACATACAGATCTCTCTAGCAGATGCTGCTCTCCCCATGAAGCTGCCAGCTCCTAGCAGTGCAGGAGTGTCAGGCTCAGGGGAGGTACTGAGGAGAGAGGATCCTTAGTAGGACTGAGCAAATAACCAGAGGAGGTTCTGAGGCAGTAACTGTGTCAGTCACAGGCTCCCAATAAGGAACTTTGGGCACTACATGCATTTGGTTTTCCCCAGACCTGATCCCAGGTTTCTGACAGACATACACCACCACAGACAGGTATTCTTCTCGTCTCCCTTCTCACAAAACCTTCCATCTGCAAACTGCCAAACACCAGTTCCTTACCAGAAGTAGATTCCTTAGCACTAAAAAATCAGCTAAAGCCTTTCTTTGTTTTACTGTATCTGTTGGAGAGCCCATGTGGGTTGTTCTTCACTTAATGACATTTTTATGCTGAAAAGGTCTTTCTTCATTTTCAGAATTTATTATTCAATCTTGTGTTGGCAACAATCCTTTTTGTCATGAACTATTCCCTAGAGTTAAAAGATTTTATTTGTCTATTAATTACAGAGCACTCTGCCCACAAAACACAGTGCCTTCCAGTTCCAATCACATTTTTCTCTTTACCTATAAATCTCTGCCATTATGCAGACTCTGCTAATCAACACTCTCTTTCACATCTAATGTTAACAGCCAAAAGTAAGTGTTGGGGTTCTTGACATAATTTCCACTGCTGAAGCACTTAACACCTTACTCAGCAAGTTGCTGAAGTGTAGTCAGCAGGAGGGCTTTGAAACCAGCAGATAAGAGTAAAATTCACTCAGCATCTGGAATAATGGCAGGGATTGTCACTTGTTTCTCTGACTGGTTAGCCAAAGGCATGCCAGTCACCTTGGCTGGCTCAATAACAGAGCTGGGGCATTCTCTGTTCAATCAGTGGACACTGCCCGAGCCTCTAGACAAAGGTTTCTCTTTCTCTTTCAAAATTTGGGGCAGAAAGTCATTCAGCAAAGGCCAGACCTTTGTATCACACTGAAAGCTACCCTCTAATCTCACTACACAGCCCTCTGCTTTCTCACCTTTTCACCCATGTTCTATAACCCTGGCAGTGCAAAACCACAGCCTCTATTTTCACAGCTTGCACTGAGCCATCCACTCAAAAAATCATCAGCTCCTAGGCCTAAAAATGTCTCTTACTAATATTGGAAATTGTAACAAATTACAGTAAAAAAAAAAGGAAGAATTAGACTAATTAGACTTTTAAAATTACCCAACAACTTGATAATACATTAAGAAGCAGCAAATACATCAGCATTACGACTTTAACCATAACAAAAGAGGTAAATAAAACATAAGGCAGCATTTTAACTTCACTGTTTCTGCAGCCTCTTGTAAACCATTCTCCTTTGGTGCTGCAAAATAGATTGAAACCTGAAATCTTTTTATCTGCTTTGAATTGCAGCAAGGTGAAAAGTCTCCAGCATCAACTGGTTTCCAAGCAAGAAAAGTCACATCATCCAAACTGCAGAGAGAATCAGCACATCTACAGTCGTGGCCATTGAAACCAATTTCCAGTCATCACAGCTCTCAATGTTTAGCAAAAAAATACCTTGTTTCCTGGATCATATAGTAGTATTAATCAATTAGAGAGTCTTAAGACTTCTCTGCTTCAGTGCATGCTCCATTTTACTTCTAGAAGGTTNTTTCATGGAAATGAGTATTTGCTGTAGGTATGTCAGGTTCTGTGCATGAGAGATGTGCAGTAGGTACTTCTCTGCTTCAGTGCACGCTCCATTTTACTTCTAGAAGGTTCTGAACCAATGGGAGGTACATTACCTTAAGTAGGAGATTTTACATACATACTTGAGCAAATATATTCAGCTAATTTTTCAGCATTTCCAGATTTTTCTCCTTGTGGAGTGAGGCCAATTTCTTCCACTGTAACCAAAAGGAGCAAAGACAGACATTGAAACCCATGAGAGCAATTCAGATCTACTATCATGGAAACAGGGGTTGCAAAGGGAGACAGGACTTGAGCCACACACACAAATACTTATTTGAAAGGCAAAATATCAGCATACCTGAAGTAATAACATGCTATGAAAGATTCCACTTTGGCTCTTGAATAAAACACTCAAAAAAAGGACAAAAACTTCTAGGGGTAGCTAGTGTGTTTTGAGCAGTTTTTAATCTCTCATCCCTGAGGTGGTGGAACAGAAAGAAGTGTCTGACTACACTAAGTGGGCTGCAACTCCTGGCTGAAATCCTAGTGGACAATCCAAGAGCGCAACACTGCTTTTACTGAAGCAAGTAAGAGGGGATGAGATGAATTCCTGAGAGGTTAATTAATTTGGGACTTGAGTGAATCACTCACTGATTCAGTGTTGGTACCCACCTGCCTGAAAAAGAAAGGTTTTTATACAGGTAGGCGATGCTTATCCTAATTAACTTTGGACTAGAAGCAGAAAAACATGAAGACTCTTGGAATTCTCAAATGCCAGTCTCTTCTTAATATTTCCTGTGTGGCACAGTGGGAGCTAATGCTACAAAGCAGTTTTACAGTAAGAAAAGCTTTTATAAACTAAAATCTACTTTGCGTTTTTGTTATGCATGAAAAGCATGTGTGGTATCAGATGAGAACCTGTGCCAAGGCTGACAAGAGCAGCTGACCCACTGAAGAGAACAGGAAGGGCCAGTGCCCCACACTTTGTACAGCACTAAGCGTATTACAATCCACTTCATCCCTTTTCATTTCCAAAGTGAATGACAAACACACATACACGTTAAGCACAAAGGGAGGTTTTCTTCTTTTTTTGACCAAATTTCTTAAGTACTTACCTTCACATTACAATGAAAGTCATGAGAAACCATAAGCTAGATCCTTAGCTGAAGTAAGCACAGAGTTGTAATGTCTAGACATTTACCATTTATAAAACTTCCCTGTATTATTTCAGAAGAGCAGCAGATACTCCTCAAATTGTACTTACAAGGAGGATTTCTCTACAAATTCTTTTTTCCACCCCCAGCTTACCTAGAGAAGCTGTAGCTTTTCCTACCACGTACACTGGTTTAGCGTTCCATCTTTCTTTAAGAGATTTAGACCAGGCTGAAAAACATGAAATTTAAGCACATGGCAAACAAAACATGAATGCTGAATGAATATTTGGGCTTCTGTTTAATCTAGAAATACAGCAACTTAATAATAACTAACACTCCCCTACACATTTCAGCAAATCTGGATATACAGAATGAATTTTTAATGTACTTTTTTCACAGAGAGCAGCCTACAACATGTTTTTAAAAGCCTGATTTGAGTCAACAGTTCTTAGCTGCTTTCCTGCAGCAGCATTTTTAATGCATGCTTGCCCTACACCAGATCCCAGGCAGCTTGCAATGTTCATTTACATCTTGGCCTTATCAGTACTCCCAGAAAAACAACAGCACATAGGACAAAGACATTTTTATGTTCAAGACAGAGAAAACTTTTTCTGTAAGACTTACTATAAATTATAGAGGTACAGAAGTAGCAGTAGCCAGTTTCTATAACATGCCTCTCTCTTTAAAGGAAGAAAGTAGTCAAGAAGCAAAACTAGACGCTGCAGCAAAATATTCCTACATGTTCCTATGCAACCTGATCTAGGTGAACCTGCTTCTGCAGGGGGGCTGGACTAGATGCTCTCTAAAGGTCCCTTCCAACCCTGCCATTTTATGATTCTGTGATTCCTTATGCATGACATAACCACAACTGGAAAAGCTCCCACTAATTAGTGATTTGCACCAAAAGCTCTTTGATTTTAACAACAGCCAAACCCAACCCTTAAAAGTTCAGTTTAGCCTGAGGCCTTTATGATGCCAAAAGAGCTATGAGATAAAGCATTGTTTTTAAGAAGGTATGTTCCAAACACTTACTGGTGGGTGAAATAAAATTACAAGCTTCACAAGATACTGAAACAGAAAGACCAAGGAATATTAAAATGCACTTACCTTCATTTTTACTCTTCTCTTTTAAACATATCTTGATGGCCTCCAGTGCTCTTGGACTGGTAAAAACCAGGCCTCCATAACAATCTGGATGAGAGAGCTATATACAGAAAGCAAATATAGGAAGTACAGTAAATAAATGTGAGTATATAAATGAAACTGTTAAGTCAATCAACACTTTATAATGCTGTAAAGAGCAAAACAGCTTCAATAAATGAAACTGGAATGGGTATTTAATTACTGTCAGTAATATCTCTAGTCCATCAGTCTAACTCTGAAGTGTGGGCGACCTGCTTGGTGTCATATACAAAACTGTGATAGCTACAACTACCACAAAGGGCATTGTGACATGACAAAGCACCTTGGCAATCACAGCCTAAATTCTGTTGAAATACAAGCCAACTGAAAGAATTTTCAACTTACCTTTTCAAACAAGCTTTCTAGAGAGATGAATTCAAATGACAAAACTGGAATCAAAGTGGCTTCGAACCCACACAACCCTAACTCCTGTGAAAAAGAAGGTTACAGTTCTTGAAATGCATTTCAAACTGCATTTTTTTCACAAAGAATTGTCTAAGTTAGCACAAATCTTTCTTTTTATTGAAGTGAAACATAAAGGCATCTTCTTTGCTTTTACTAGTGCATCTAGTTTAGTTTCATTAGTTATTTAGTATTACAACACAACACCAGCCAGCCATGGAACTGAGGCCTCCTTATAGCTAGTGAATAGTTACAGTACAGACCAGCACATAACTCTGAACTTACCAAGTGACAATCACCTCATCTTGTACATCTCTGTCATTCTTTAGAGCCAACAGAACTGCTCCTATGAGTAACTCCTCCTCATGTGCCTATAGGCAGTAGCAGAGAGGACCGCAGCCAACCTCTTTTTAACATTACTTTCCCAGTAAGACCACTAACATTTGTTGTAATCTTAATTCTACCCATATGAACAAAATCAATATTAACTAATTAAAATGAAATTGCTTTACTGTCAATACTGTGCTGAGAGCTTTAATGAGTTCAGTATGAATGCCCCATAACTAAACCAATCTTTTCAGTACCAGCACGTTTTCTAACAGACTTTGTTCGTAGCAGCATTTCAGACATGCCTTCCAGAGGCTGAGTATTTTGCTTAGAAAATACCATCATTTCAGACATGCCTTTGTAATTTTGATTAAGCACCTTTTCCACTTGAAACAGTTCCATTCATCTATCTTGCTGAACACATGGTTATAATTTACAGTGAAGCCACACAATTGTTTACTTACTTTAAGTTTACTTACCTTAAGGTAGGGATCTGGTCCTGAATCTTTGTCTTTGGGATCCTTCAGCAACAGAACCTTCATTGTTTACCAAATAACTGCAAAGCAACTCTGAAATACAATAAAGGAATTTATCTAAATTAGATCTAGAGGACTTTCTACCAAATAGTGACTTTAATAGCTCAGTTTTGAAGAAACTGGGCTGCTAACAGTTGCACTGCTCTCCACACAATGAGTAAGCAGTTAATGTACACTCTCTGGGCATGAACATCCACCCTGATAAGAGCAACAAATAACATGCTGTCTTTAGATAATACTGCTTAAGGGAGACACTAGAATGAAAGTCATCAAGGAGAGTACATTTTAGAGGAGAATATTTAGTACACGAAGCTTTATGTTCAGCAATGTAAGAAGCTGCCATATGTACTTAACTCGTTTCATTTCCATGCAAGCGCTTGTGCATCGAGTGATATAATTTAAAAGAAATCCATGGGGGGAAACACATGCATGGTGCAGTATTTTTTTAAACAAAACCACAAACTTCTGCAGGTGTTTATGTTCACATGTTTATACATCTGAATATGATACCTGTATTAATATGCCTGGTTTCATGTATCTGTTAAAATGGAAGAAGACAGTGCTCAGTTCCTTGAAAGTTGACTTAGGTGCTGAATTCAAAGCCCATTACAAGATGTAAGCAAATATACCAAGTATCAAAGCAAACAAATGCACTAATACAAACAAACAGATATCCATTCTCTAACTGCATGTTTCCCTCAGTTATCTATGTGTTACTTTCCTGAGACCTTACATACTAGCAAGTTCTCTTCAAAATGAGTAGCTGCATCTTAAATTTTATCCATTTGCACCAAATGCATTGAAATCCTCAGAAATTCAAAGGCAAAAGAAACCCACCAAACCCTGTTCAGACAAAAATGAAAGGAGGAAAGACAAAAGGCAGCTTTAAACAAGAGTGGACAAAACAGGACCTGGTGCAAGTAACCAGAGCTCGGTGTCACACCTGCCCCTAGAGCTGGAAGCACTGTGAAACAGGAGTGGTGAGAATGGCACCCAAAACAAACAGGTGCCAGGAGCTCTGGCAGCATCTGACTGATAGTTTGGGGGATTTAAAACTTCTTCAAATGTAGGTTTTCAAATGTGGTGTCATAAGTGAGGTTTTAATTCTGAACATCTTACTACTAGACATGGAAGTGGACATTTCCACAAGACCTGCAGCACTCAATACTGACACAGTGAGAACTGGTAGGGCTTTTTCCTTTCTGAAACACCAAGGCCAGGGAAAGTCAAAGAGAATGACTAAAAGGGCACGTAGAAGAAAAAACAATGACAGTGTTGTTCTCACTGACTTGAAACTCGAAGAAATAGCTCTCAAGAACTGGGCTCTCAAATACTTCTGAGTATGAAAGACGTAGGGCTGAGTGATTTCTCAGTCCCTTCAACATCGTCACAGTGTTCACTTCAAAAATCCAGCATTCTTGTTAAAACACGCTTTGTGCATGGTTGTTTGGAGTACAGATTGCTGCTCTGGTACTGATGTTCCCAACAACTTTTACTGTAAGCCCATGTTCAGTGCTTAGGCTCTCAGTATGATACACTTACATTTCAACTAGTACTCTTAAAGAAAAAGGATGTGAAGTCTAACCTCCCACATCTTCCCGTTTCCAAAATACACAATGATTAATGGCATAATAAAGTCATCAAAATGTAGATGTAAGCGTTAAAAAACCCAGATAAATCCTTCCAAACCGTATAATACAAGACAAGCATACTTATTGGAAAGAGCAATTTCCAGAAGTAGTGTAATAAACCCCACAGATGATGGGAGAGTCAATTCGGGTACACCTGGGGAAAGCAGATTTCTAATTAATTACTTCAGGTGCTTAGAAAGGAATTAACTTCCCATCCTAAGCCTTACTGCTGTGTCAAGTAATGAATAACAACAAGAAATGGGTAAATATCCATGCTTAACAAGGTGACTCCTGATAATCAAATTAATGGGTTTGTTTAGCTCCCGCATCCAAAATTTACACTGAAACTAAAGAATAATTGCAGATTCACAAAGTACCATGAACTGCTGCAAGATGCAATTACCTAGCTGTCTCCTCTACAAAGAAATCATACGAGCTGTATTTTGGACTCGGCCATCTGGCTCACTTATGCAGAGAGTAAGGGCTGCACAGCCCTGATGCTCCCAGAAGCTGCTGGATTATTGTCAGTTCTGCCAGAAGGCAGCTCATTTAATGACTGCACAAAGGGGCTGCAAGTGTCGAAGAGAAGACCAGCGAGAGCTAGGGAACCTGTTAAGTTTGTGCATTCATGAACAACATGTGTTTTATCTGCAACTACCCTCTGACTACTTTTGCTTTTACTGCAGAAAATAATTAGTCTCCTTCCCCCCAGCCCTAAACCTCTCAGATTGTTCTGTTCTGCTGGATTTGGTGACAAATATGACCAAATGGAAACTGGTGGAATATACCCATGTCCAAACGGCAGCTCCTCACACCAAACACTTGCTTAGCAAGCATGCCCTACCCCTGCTGCCTGTGGATGGAGGCACAATGCCTTCTTCACAGGCAAACAGAAGGCAGACGAGATGCCAAAGAGGGACAAGCACACATGAGCACATTTTCAAACACCAGCTATGCCCACACACTTTCAAATGGTGAAGAAGTTAAAACTCAATTATGGATTATTTTGGGGAGAAAAACATACAGACAGGTTTCCATGACTTGCTACAATTTTGCTGTGTGATGCTGTGATGGAAAATTGCATAAAGACACAGATTGCATCCCCACAGAGACAGTTTTACTGCAGCAGCAATGGGCTCTGCCAATGGATTCTTTCCCTGTGTATCAGTATTCTCGTTTGGAGATGTGCTTCCAGTGCAGATGCAGCTCTCAAAAGATAACTTTAAAGACCCCCACAGACATGTTGGACGCTTTAAAGAGACAAGCAAGTTGTGACCTATTTGGGCAGTACTTTAAAAGCCAAAATTACATCCCAGACCCTCTGCTTTGCATTTTTTTTTCCTGGCTGGCAACAGCAAATGCTCAATCCTCAAATGACCTAACTCTCCATTACCTAAAGGTGAAGACTTAAATGGAACAGGGCCTGCATGAATGAGCTCAGACATTAATGTCCACTCCCACGCTTTCTGTGCTCAGCATTTTTTCAGTATGTTTTTCCTGACCAATTTATTAAAGAGCCCCACAACTATATTGTGTTTATCTACCTCACTACCTTTCCTGCCCCGTTTGTCTGGAATTACCTATAACCGATCTGGGCATTAAATTCTGAAGTAAGCAGCAAGCACCTGATTCCTCTTTAAACTTGACTTAACCTCACAGAAGTTCAGGCAAGGTTTTTAGGCTCCGGTCTTGTATTTCAGCCTCCGTTTGGCTCTTTACAACAGTCTATCTGTCAGGTTCAGCTGAGACAGCCCACGAACAGAGGCGGTGAGGGCGAAAGGAAAGTCGAGGGCATTTGCTGCACGGGGCAGTTATTTATCCGGGCATTTGCTGCAAAGGGCAGTTATTTATCCGGGCATTTGCTGCACGGGGCAGTTATTTCTCCGAGCATTTGCTGCACGGGGCAGTTATTTATCCGGGCATTTGCTGCACGGGGCAGTTATTTATCCGGGCATTTGCTGCACGGGGCAGTTATTTATCCGGGCATTTGCTGCACGGGGCAGTTATTTCTCCGAGCATTTGCTGCACGGGGCAGTTATTTATCCGGGCATTTGCTGCACGGGGCAGTTATTTATCCGGGCATTTGCTGCACGGGGCAGTTATTTCTCCGAGCATTTGCTGCACGGGGCAGTTATTTATCCGGGCATTTGCTGCACGGGGCAGTTATTTATCCGGGCATTTGCTGCACGGGGCAGTTATTTATCCGGGCATTTGCTGCACGGGGCAGTTATTTATCCGGGCATTTGCTGCACGGGGCAGTTGTTATTTATCCGGGCATTTGCTGCACGGGGCAGTTATTTATTATACATTTATTATTAGGGCACGGAGCTGCAACACCTAACACACTCCCACGCACCGCTCTGAATCCCGGCGCAGCCCGGTTCGCTCTCCTAGAACACTCTAGCCGTGAGTCTTCTTCTAAAGGAGGTGAAGGCAGCACGGAAAGGGCTTCCCGGGTTGCGCAGGGGCATCCCGGCACGTGTGTCCCTGCTTCCCCAGGCTCCTCCCCGGGGCTGCCCCTTCCCAGCTGAACACAGACGGGCACCGCGCAGCCCAGCTCCCTCCCGCAGAGCTTCGCCCCACGCAGGCGTGTCCCCGCACCCCACGGCGATCCCGAGGCCGGGCTGTGCCCCGCGCTCACCTGCAGCAGCGCAGGCGGCGGTGCGGGCTCTGCCCGGTGCGCACGGCACGCGGGGCCACCCCCTGCCCTCCTCTCCTGCCCAGCCCTCCCCTTCTCTCGCTGCAATCAAAATAAGCCGTGAAACGCTGGAAGGAAACAGCCGTGATGGGAAGGTGTTGCGCGGGGGTCGTGGCCGTGTAAAGCCCCTTGCCCCGCACCCGTGGGTCATGCGCGGGTTTCAGCGTTACACGTGTAGCTAACACGTTGGTGTGTGTCGGGCACACACACCATGAAAGGTGTTCGGTTGATAATAGTCGAGAGTTAATTTTCTGGGCAGGTTTCTGCCCCTGCAGTCAAATCCCACCGCGGGACCCCGGCGTGGGGCTCCTCGGCCAGCGCTGCTGCGTGGGACCTGCAGTCAGCACAAGAGATTTGCTTTGGTTTCCTTTCTGTGTAAGAAAAAACCCGACCCCAAACCCACCAGAAATCAGGTTGTGTCTGACTTTGTGTATCCGCATCTGGCCATGAGTGAAAATGCATTGCTAGGGTGTGAAACGTCACCCTGAGAGGACATCCCCCTCTCCAGGAAAGGATGAAATGTGCCCTGACTTGGAACTCTTGCTAAAGTCTTAAAACGACAGGCAATCAGTCGCTTTCACGGGTTTTAAAAGAGTGAAAGAAGTATCTATGGGTTTTAACTCTGTCCATTTCAAACTAAATGTTTTGATAACTGGATTGTCTGCACTGGGGAATGACTTGGAGTTAAATGTCTTCCTTTTTCTCACGTGAGGTTGTAGTTANCGTCTGCCCCGAGCGCTCCCCGCGCCTGCGCCGCGACCTTGCGGCAGCCGAGCGCCTGCGCATCGCTACAGCATGGCCACGCCACCAAAGCGCCGGCCGCAGCCTCCCGCCGACCAGCGCGGCTCGGAGCCGGAGTCGGAGTCGGAGTCCGACGAGTCGGGCTCTGAGGAAGATGATGATGATGAGGAGGAGGAGAGGATCGATGAGGTGAGCGGGGTGCCCCGTTCCCACCCCCCCCCCCCCTCGACCTTCCCACGGCACGCGGGGCCACCCCCTGCCCTCCTCTCCTGCCCAGCCCTCCCCTTCTCTCGCTGCAATCAAAATAAGCCGTGAAACGCTGGAAGGAAACAGCCGTGATGGGAAGGTGTTGCGCGGGGGTCGTGGCCGTGTAAAGCCCCTTGCCCCGCACCCGTGGGTCATGCGCGGGTTTCAGCGTTACACGTGTAGCTAACACGTTGGTGTGTGTCGGGCACACACACCATGAAAGGTGTTCGGTTGATAATAGTCCAGAGTTAATTTTCTGGGCAGGTTTCTGCCCCTGCAGTCAAATCCCACCGCGGGACCCCGGCGTGGGGCTCCTCGGCCAGCGCTGCTGCGTGGGACCTGCAGTCAGCACAAGAGATTTGCTTTGGTTTCCTTTCTGTGTAAGAAAAAACCCGACCCCAAACCCACCAGAAATCAGGTTGTGTCTGACTTTGTGTATCCGCATCTGGCCATGAGTGAAAATGCATTGCTAGGGTGTGAAACGTCACCCTGAGAGGACATCCCCCTCTCCAGGAAAGGATGAAATGTGCCCTGACTTGGAACTCTTGCTGAAGTCTTCAAACGACAGGCAATCAGTCGCTTTCACGGGTTTTAAAAGAGTGAAAGAAGTATCTATGGGTTTTAACTCTGTCCATTTCAAACTAAATGTTTTGATAACTGGATTGTCTGCACTGGGGAATGACTTGGAGTTAAATGTCTTCCTTTTTCTCACGTGAGGTTGTAGTTAGCTCATGTTAGCAAAGGAAAAAAAAAAAACAAACCAGATCCTGCCTTTTCTAAAAGTGATGTCATGATCAAAACTGTGGGTTTGTGTTACCAGTCATCCTCACGTGATGGAAAGCACATCCACCATAGTGTGTGCCTCTCTATCTGAGCGCTGCCTTAGACTGAGCTGATGTGGTTAGAAAGTTCCAGCAGTATTTTGTATACTGTTCAGTCTTTGTAAACTGGTAAAACATTGCACTAGTGTCTGGGCTGTGAAAGCTAATGGCAATAATCCTTTTCCCCTTGTTTTTCTTTGAAGCGCTCAGCATCCCTGTAAACGTTGGCAGGACAGTGCTTTCTGTTGTGGTGTTTGTGGAGAGGTTTCTTGAGTCTTCAGTGGCAGGGGTGTTGAGGATGATGTCTGTATGTCCTGCGCTAGTGTGCACGATTGTGTTCTGTTTGCAACTGCTTGTGCAAATGGATAAAAATGGCAACGTAATGCTTATTTTAATAGCCCAGCTTTTGAAGATAGTGTATCGCTTTTACATCTGTTTCAGTTTGGGAGTCAAGATGTAAAGATATATTGAGTTTCCTTCAACTCTTGCAGAAGATGTCAAGGTGTGCATTGCTGGTATTAATGTACTCAACATATATAACTGTACAAACTTAGACTTATACTTAGGGACATTTGTTTCTCTATAATCCCCAGTAATTTCATTTTTGCTGTATTAACCTTTTCTTTCACCCCTTTGGGTGGAAACGGGAAGATCTCTTCCTTTGTGCAGATGTTTTCTTCATAGAAAGGGGCCATGTGGTAGCTCTGTCAGTCTGAGAACAGCAGTATGATGGCCACCTAAGGCCTGGTTGATGAGAAGGAGCTTCACTCACCGCTGTATTGTATATAGTAGAGTGTTGTTGCATTCAGCGGCTCGCTTTGCAGGCTGTTACTTTCCTTTGCATGCAACACAGGGAAGAGAATAAGCACACAGGACACACCAAAATATATGATGAGTATTTGCTTTATTTTTTTTTTTTGGTAATAGATAAAAGATGGAGGGTTTGTAAACTCTCGTATCAGGCTGTTATTCAGATAGTGGAAAAGCCATGATACAAGACCTGTGCTAGAACATCTAGTGCTCCCATGGTTTATATCATTTTATTGCCATGATTTGCACAGTATTCAGGACCACTGTAAACTCTTGCTTTCATCAGAATTTACTGGCTTAATCATTCAGGGGGATACTTGAATTGTAAAGCAGTCAGGAAGCTGCTGATGCCAGGAGTGAATGTTGTATACATGAAAGACAGAATCTCTTACACAGGTAGCTTCTCAAATAAATAATGCGTTCTCAGTTGCCTCTTAAGGGCTTCCTTGCTTTAGTAGACCATAGAAGAATATCTGAGCCTGTCTTCTGATTTTCAGTACCCCACTAAGTGGTCGTGTACCTGTTTTCTACATCATAAACAGGCCTTTAAGGCTGTTCTCTCATAAAGACCTCAGTGTGGGCTTGGAGGGAGTTAATCGGTGACAAAAGTAAGGCTCAGTTGTTTAAATTGCTCAGACAATTAAATGGACAATTAAAAGGCAGAAGAAATTTGGATGATCTTGAATGGTGGTTCATGGAAGACTAGGTTGGCAAGGCAACCTTGGCAGGCATTGTTATTAATATAGAAGCCCAGTAAAAATGTTTGGTGGATGCATTTGTTCTGGAAGGAGAAGCAGGAGTACACATTCCGGTTTTGCTGCTGTGAACTCATTGTGTGCCGAGTGAGCAGACTGCCACACTGGCCTTAACAATACCATTAGGATTAGAGGGAATAGCAGAAGGATGGGTTTGGATGTAATTATTTAAATGTCTACGGTAATCTTCATCTTCAGCCAAAACGTTGCACTGCAACCCGTCCGTTTAACAGAGTTTAACTGCTGGGATCAAACCTCCCTACAGTCTCTGTGTGGCTACAGTAAATGTAATTGTGTGAACCAGATTGCAGGGACAAAGCACTGAAGGTTTATTCACAGCACAGTTTGTAAGGTAGTTTTGAAAAGTTACTTTCACATATTACAGAAGAAATAAACGTGACAGTTGCTGAGATTACTGAAAAGTGGAAGTAAACTCCATCTCTGATTATTGACCATTTCTTGTCTTCAAGTTTCTTAGAATTTATCTTTGTTTTGACATAGTTTCTTCCAAGTATGTTTGATATTCTCTATTTTGCTTCTTCATAGGAAGTGAATATTGAATTTGAAGCACATTCCATATCAGACACTGACTACAATGGGATAAAGAAATTACTACACCAGGTACTTGGATTTCTTGTTTGCTTGGTTGATATGTCCATTGATGAGTAGTATCTAAAGAGAGTCTGTGGAATCTCCCTCTCTGGAGGTTTCCAAACCCTCCTGGCCATGTTCCTGTGTCCCCTGATTGAGGGGAACCTGCTAAAATTTCTAAGTACTTGTCTCTTCTTTTCCAGTTGTTTCTCAAAGCTCCCGTTAACATTGCTGAATTAACTGATATATTAATACAACAGAATCATATTGGAAGTATTATCAAGGTAAGACAGAATTTATGTTTGGAAATGAAGTCCAGTGTTTTTTTTTTTAGTGTTGAAATGGTGTAACAAGCTGTCAGAAGGGGATCCTGTCTTTTTGTGCTTCCTTGCTTTTTTACTGTGAGAATAATTCTTCTATTCTGAAGAGCTGAAATTTTCTGTACCTCCCATCAACTGAACTAGGAATTTGATTTATTGTTTTGATTAACTTATTTTTGCATATGGAAGGTTTTTTTGGTTTTAGTTCTGAATTTCTGTGTAGTACAATAATCAGGCTGAAAGCAATGTGGAGGAGTTTCTTACCATTTCCGTAAGAAACAAGACCTTGTGATTCAAGAAACAAGAATCACAAAGTCTTGTGAAACAAGACCTTCCCTGCATCCTCATACAGACCAAAAATATCCTGCATGCAGGTTCCTTCTCTGCAGAGCAATTTGGGCATAGGAAAGGGTCCTGAAATGAGTCCTGAGCCACTCTGCAGAGGCTTCTCAGTTATCCTGCTTAAGGAAGCTGCTCAGCACTATATGGTGCTCAAGATATTGTGGCCACGTTGCTTTCAATCCCAAACAAGCTGCTTCCACAGGGCCCAGTTGTGCTGTTGTACCCCATGGCACGGCATCACTGCTGTGCATTCACTTTTCATGCCGTGCCAACAGCTTTTCTGTCCAAGTTTAATATGATCCTTACATTATAACTACAGGACCCCTAATTCTTTCCTCAAGTTTTCCATTGTTGAGCTTTGTGTTTCACTCTCTGTCAAAGCTCTCTTCTTGTCTGGTTGGTAAGAATTTGCAGGTTTGTTTCCTTACGTTAGAGGCTGAAGAAAACCCAGTTTGCTGAAGATATTGTCATCCCTTGTACCAAGATGCTGCTTCTTATTTGTGAGCTATCAAATTTAGTGCCTTTCAAATGATCCTGCTGTAGAAGATACATGACCTGTCTCTCTATATAGCTGCCTCTGAGTACCCAGAGATGTTCAGTGACGTGGCACTTTGGTAACTGTAACCAGAATTTGTAGGTTGTGTGTTTGTACAGATCACCTGTGTGGCTGTCACCTGCCAAGCAACTTCTGCAAAAGAAAACATTTCTTGCTGCAGAGAGCAGAAATAGAATGCCAACATGGATTGTTGCTTTTTCTTCCCTTAACTAGCAAGCAGAAGTCCAGGAAGACAGTAGCGATGACGATGAAGATGACGATGAAGTCTTTGGTTTTATAAGCTGCTTAAACTTAACGGAAAGGAAGGTTGGTGTTCCTTATTAACATCTAGGCAATAAAAAGTGAAGCTGTGTCCTGCTTTTCTGCCATGTATGGTAAGCCTAGACAGCTGGATCAGGATTCTGAGTTCCACTACGAAGAATTAGGATCTTAAAGTGACACATCCCTTAGCTTTCTTTTGGATCTAGCCCTACCCAACTTGCTAAAGGTCAGACTTAAAGCTCAGAGTGGAACACACAGTTGAAATTAGGTCTGTTAAGAAGTTTCAGGTTAACTGAGCTGTCAGCCTCTTGTATTTCTTTCATGTTTTGCTGCTTTTGAGTTTTGCTGTTGAGTGTACTGGTGCTGCAGCTCCTAGCTGTGTCCCTGTCAGTTAAGAACACTTGTTTGCCCTCAGCTTTAGGATTGGTAAATATTTTCAGAGAAATTGTCCAATGCTTTAGAGACAACTTAAGGAAATAGCCAGGAGGCCTGTAGATTGGTCCCTTGAATTCACATTAAAGGTATTCTTGTGTAAATAAGTGCTCTGTAATGTATACAAAAAATACACTTTTGGATTCTAGGGTACACAGTGTGCTGAACAAATCAAAGAGCTGATTCTGAGTCGGTGTGAGAAGAGCTGTGAGCAGCATGTAGTTGAACAACTGAATAAGCTGCTAAATGACAGTGCTAAACCTGTGGGTCTCCTGCTAAGTGAAAGATTCATTAACGTGCCTCCCCAGATTGCTCTGCCCATGCACCAGCAGCTCCAGTAAGTTTGTTTGGGTTTTTTGACATGATCTTGAATAGTACTTTTTCTTCCTCTTGTTCCAGAAATCTTATGTATAGAGAAGTATTAAGACATTAAGACAGATATAAGTAAGACATGAACAGAAAAAAATGTAAGGTCTTTAGTTATTTTGAATTTTGTTGGATAAGGGACACTAGTAATCAAAGACTAGTTTTCATCTTCTGTTTTTTTGTCCTTTTTTTCTCATGTGAGGTATGATTAGAAGTCAGATTGACTGTTGTCATGACTCATTTAGACAATAAAACAGACCTTTGAGGAATTGCTGCTTTTATATGAAAGAAAACACGTAGCTAGAGTTGGTCAGGAGAATTTCTAGAGAAAGAAATGAGATGCTTGAAGGCTTAGCTTTGAGGATCGCCACTAGTACAGTATTTGTCACAACTCAAACTCAAATCTCAGCCTCATTGTCTTAAAGGTTGTGGAGCATTGCAATGACAACATGTTTCACACAAGGGTGAGCAGGAATATTTTCTGTCTCTTCAGTTACAGTTCCATGAGGAAATGTGACAGATGTATTTTCAAGACAATTACACTTAGAATCACTTCACTACTATGAGCAAAATTCTGTTGGAGTGTGGGGAGGAAAGGGTTATATCCTGATGTGTGGCAAGACATCCATATTGTTTTGAAGTGCAAGTGCTATGTTGAAGTACTAGGGATATGCATGCAAAAGTGATCTTCTGAGACATGGAAGAATAGGCTGCACTGTGAATATCCTTTCTGTCCTAGTTCATTGTAAGGTCTTCTAATATACTTGTTGAGGGTTTAAATGGTGCATATTAGAGGTTGATAGGGCTGGGACAAAGGCTGGACTCAATGATCTTAAAGGTCTTTTACAGCTGGAACAATTCTATGACTCTGTATAAATGTATTTTTAAAGTGTGTGTATAAACATTTCTTTATCTTCAGGAAAGAGCTGACTGAGGCACAGAGAACAAACAAACCTTGTGGAAAGTGCTACTACTATCTTCTTATCAGCAAGACCTTTACAGAAGCCACAAAGAGCAAATCTAAGAGGAGGGGAGGGAAAAGTCAGCAAAAGGAGGAATTGATGTTTGCAAATGCAGAAGAAGAATTTTTTTATGAGGTAACATGTGATTTTTATTTTAAAATGTTTCTTTTTCCTTACATATCAGAATAAAAAAGATGCTTCACCTTAAGTTAAAGAGGGTCTTTAAAAAAGAGATGGTAACATATCTTCTAAATTAAAGGCAGCTTTTTTTAGGGTAATGTTGAGAGATGAGTAATCAACCTATGAGAATAATGGGAAATGCTGTGAGAATAATGGGAATGTTCAAAGAATCCCTAAAATAAGCAGAGAATTTAGGGAAAAGATCAGCTATTACTTTGAGGCCAGAGTCTCAATTAAAAAACTTCATCTCTCTTTACTCATACAGCAACGCTGAAGGGATTGAATTGAATGTAATACTGTTTAAATACTGTGAATGACATGTCCAGGGTTTTAGGATGATCAGATGGTAATAAATCTGGAGATTGAATTTAGCTTCATGTCCCAGGCCTTCTGAGTTTACAAAAGTCTGAAATTCCTTTTGTTTGGGGAAGAGTGCAGTTGTCTTTAGACTGAATAATAAGGAATGTGAAAGACTTGTTAAATTGCTGTGTCAGCTGAACAGAGGAGACTGGCTGTGGGTGTGTGAATTGCAGAAGTGCAGGTTAGCCTGAGCAGCTGTCAGAGAGACTTCACCTAAGGTGATTTTAATGGCAAGTGTTCAGGAGTGGCAGCTCAAACAACAGGTAGCGACTTCCTGGTAACTTAATCACATGTTCAAGCACTTGGAAGAATAAAGGTTCAAAAAAAAGCCAGAGGATTCTCTGAGCCTAACTCAACATCAGCAATGCATGTTAATACTTAAATGCAGAGATTTTTCTTCCTTGCCCTTACATAGTCCTGCTTCAGAAGAGAGCATCTACTGAGGCTTTGTTTAGACTTGACAGTGCAGTTAAATGCATTTCTCTGAGATCTCTTCCCAAGAAAACTAACAGATTCAAAGCTCTGCATTTGTGTCATTGTTAGCATTACGTGGGAAGCTGATTTTTCTGTTGCCTTGTGGATACCTGTTAGTTGCAGACAGCGCTCAGAATAAAAACCTTTTCAAACTCTGAACAAGTAGCTGTTACTTCCATTTTCTGTCTCTGTTCTACTCAGGGCAAGTATATTAATAAAAAGGACTTAAAATACTGAGATGAAAATATTCCTTCCTGTTTCCTAAGGCAACGTGTCTACACAGTTGTGCTGGTCCCAGGCCAGACCAGGCAAGGAGGAGATGCAGGAAATCAAATTAGAAATGTATTTTGAAATGCAAAGAAATTGTCGTTGTTGTTGGGGATTTTTTTTTTCCAAGCTTTAAAAATAGTATTTTACAGTGTTACTGCTTTGTCAAGAGACCTTTATTTTTCTTTTCTGGCAGTGCCTGCAGGATAAAGTAGCTGCACACGCATCCTGTGGTTAATGGCAAAGGTTCCTGGGTGTAATCATTCAAGTCATTCTCAGTTAGAGGCTGTGATATGGCTGTAATTTTATTTCTTGGTCAGAAGAAAAAATGTAAGTGGGTGAATTCATTGTTAGCCACAGGGAACACTGTTGTAGCCTCTGTGCAGTAGCAAGTTTGGGAATTTCCCTTTGTGTTCCTGCTACAACAGCTTTACCAGCTGAACTAGAACTCTACCTAAACACATCACTGGAAACCTGGAGGGAAGCATCCTGTGATGCCTGTGTGTCCATGGGATGTTATATTCTAGAAGGCCTAGTCTGTATTTGTCTCTGTTTTGTTGAATGGCATTTTAAAGACTAATTATATGCTCTTAATCTAAATTGCTATAATTTTCAATGAAGATGGTTAGACTCAAACTGAACATGTTCAGTCTTTCTAGTGTTTTTAACAAATCCGTGGATCTCTATACTTAATAGTGTACATGTGGTCAGTTAGTGCTGGAGTGGACATCATTCCTGATGACAGGTAAGGTAATTAGATTGCCATAAAGTACTATCAAATGAGGTGAGGCAAACACTGAGAGCCATATGAAACACAGAGGAGCCTTTTTGCACTTGTCAGTTCCCTGAGCTTTATTCTGTTCCTTAAAATGTTACTGAGGGAGCAGAAGAAAAGCTTTGTTATAACCAGACTTAGAATTGATGAAAGGTTTAGGACTTGCATTGCTCGCATTGTTTGTTTTTGAGCAGAGCCACTCAATTAATGTGATGGTTCTTCTGAAATTAAACTTACAGCCTTGAGGAACTGTTAGTAAACAGCAAACCTAAAAGGAGACTGGATCTTAACTTTCCCTGCAAAGGGAGCACAGTAGATGTGTTTTCCTACTTAGAAGTTCAGTTAATATTTTTAATGTGATGTGTGTCAGAACTAGAAACATTTGTTAGGTAAGTACCCAGTAGGCATCTTGTCTGGGAAAGCTGGTGAAAGAGACTGTTCTATCTGATTGCACATCACTGAAAACAAATAATGCCTGTTGTGGACTCCTACCTCTTTGGACAAGCATCCTTTGTGTCCTTTAGTGGCTCCATCTGTCTAGAGACATTCCAGAGCTTATTGAAATTCTGGCTGGGATTCATATCAGTGCCCATCACCTTAATGTTTCATTCCTGCTGGCAGTGTAGAAGAGATTACTACATATCCTTATGAATCCATGAATGTTTAGGACTCTGACCCGTTTTAGACTAGACAATGAAGAGAGCAGAGCATATTCATTGCCACAGTCTTTCCACGTTGCCCACAGCAAGCTGTTGTCTTTAATGCATGCTGTATCCTACCTGCACGCTCACTGTTGCTGCTACTTTGGTTTTGGTTGGTCTGCTAATTCTCAAAATTACACTAGTAGTGAAGGCCTGTTAAGAGCCTAATATTCCTGTAACTGGTCAAAGATCCCTGCTGGTTGCCACAAGAGCTTCTAAGGGTTGGCATTTCTTAACATGATCTAAAATGATGTGCAGTAAGCATGTAGATGGAGCATCAAGTGTCTTTATTCTCCTAGATGGTTTTTTTGATACCAAACTAAAATGATAGCAATCATTTTAGAATTTAATGTGAATGATATAAATTCTGTGAACAGCAAATAGTTCAAAACACTTAATAGGGGTTTTTTTGGTGAACCCTTTGAGAGGAGTAACAAGAAAGGAACTTCTTATTAAGCAAGCCTGTAACAGAGCCATTATTTTTACTTTGCTTAGATGATGTGTTATCTTCATGCTGATCACAGATTTAAATTAGAAATCCTAATGCATTGATTTCTGTTTCTCAGCAAGCCCTTCTGAAGTTCAGCTACTCGGTGCAAGAGGAAAGTGACACGTGCTTGGGCGGCAGATGGTCCTTTGACGACGTACCAATGAAACCTTTGCGGACTGTTGTGATAGTTCCAGCTAACGCAATTAATGGAATTATGGAGAAACTCAAAGACTACCTGTCACTCTGAACTTGCCTAGAAACAGCTTGTTTTTTTGCAGAATCAGCTATGCAGAGCTAGGACTTCACAGTATTTTCAGGAGGGGCTGCTGCTGGGATAATGGTTTTGTACTGCTCAAATGCTTCCTTTGTACACTTCGAAGACAAACAGGTGGCACAACAGATAGTAGCCATCAAATGCATATTTCTAAATACTGTATCTGATTATACTTTGGTATCATCATTAAGCAGTCAATAAAAAAAACAACTTGACAAGAAAACCTGAAGATCTGCTCAATATGCTTTTAAGCAAAACTAAATGGTGTGGTTTCTTTACAGAGTAATGCACACAAACTCCTTTTGTAAAGAAAAGCATTTCATCTATATGCTGCTGCTCTTCAATGTTGGTGTCAAAAGGTTGAAATCAGCATGAGTTGAGATGGGAATGTATATTGCATATACTGCCTTTATTTGTCCAATATATGATAGTTCAGTCCAAAATCACTGAATAATGCATCTTTGTTCAGTGGGAGTTTGGGGAAGATTTTCATTTTCTTCCTTGTCATTGTTAGTTTTCTGTTCCTCCTTCGTGGTTGAAGCAGGTGACAAGTGATTGATCACCTCCTGCAGGATATCCTTGCTTTCACTGGGAGGAAGGTTGCTAAAATAATACTGAGGTACCAGCTCCACAAATCTGGTGAGGAAACAAGACAAAACGTTATTATTTCTTTTAATTGAATCTGGAAAGGTTTGAATAGCTGTTTCCAGGCTACTGCAAAAGGCAGCAGCAACATACTGATGCACACGGCTACAGCAGTGGTGTTTCAACTCAAAATCAAAACTCCCTGTAAAACATAGTCTGTGCCTTCTGTAGACTTGTGCTTTATGTACTCAGGCTGCACTTCCAAGTGATTGTTCAGTTCTCAGTGCTGCAGATTGCATGAAGTAGTATTTTTTGTCTTTGCACATACTTTTGGTTCAATAAAAGGCTGAAAAAGACTGTCATCTAAGCATTGGAAATAGCAGATGCAGGACAGTGAAATGTGTGTTCTTGGTGTAAAGAGATTTTTTTGCAGAAGGCAAACTGCAGCCTTTTCTTGAATCCATAACTGTTGATATGAGATGATTTAGCTGGCTGAGTGCATAAAACATGTCGAGAAGAGGATTTGCTAGAAACTAGCTTTTCAGGGAACGAAGACATTTCGAGCTAGATTAATCTGTGAGTACACTGCTGTGTTAACTTTTCCTTGATTCTTTTTTTTTTCTTGTATATTTAACTTTTTAAGAAACTTTTGCAACTTGTTGGGTGTTTTTCCAGTGGATGAGTTGGTTGTAGTTACAGTGGCAGACGTTGAGAATTACTTCAGTACCTGAGCAGGTCAGCACATGAGGAAATACAAAAGGCTGACTCAAATGGTGTTTTGTTTTGCATGAAAAGAATAGTAAAGGTGTGAGATCACAGTTCTTCCCTTTTCCAATAATTGGGAGCTCTGGTGCAGGGAGTGCTCTGAATGAAGAAGAGGACATCAAGCAAAGCTACACACAGTAACAAAGCAACACCAGTGACACAGGAACAGAATTTGTCCCATGTATATTCACTGGTGTGTTTAAAAAAGTGTGAAAAGGAACAATTTCTTCACCCTTCCAGTGATGCCAGGTCCTCTTGCTTGACTAGGTGTGAAGATTGCCCTTTTCTTTTATGCCTTTTTAACTGATGTTTTTATTTTTTACTTTAATATTAAGCCCACATCTATACCTGGAGTGAATCAGTTACTCTGGGAAGGTTTTCTCAACAGAACCAGAAGATGGCTGAAGATGAAAAGGAGTAGATGACTGGAGTTGACTTCTCCAAGTGTTGCTCTCAATATACACACACATCCTTACCCTCTTGGTGACATAAATTATGCTGTTGTGGAAGAGGTAGGAGTGAAGAAACAGTTTCTTTATCGTTAACTTACAGATCAGGTGATACCTCGGAGACAACTCTGATGGAATTGTCTTCTGATACACTGAACTCATGGAACAAAACCCACTCAGGAACCCTTCTGCTGTTGTAATATGATGAGAAAGGGTGAAGCTGAGCCACTTGTCTGTGTGTTAACATTAAGTAGTTACCTGAGCCATCTACATCACGAGCAATCTGAAAAAAAAATGTAAAGAATTAGCCATTACTTACTTGAACGTACCAGATCCATAGGTCAGTCCTATTGTATTAAAAATAGGAATTAAACTTGTATTCAGACACTTGCAACTGAAAAGCCTAAACCTTTTCCCAAATTTCTGTGGGGAATGCTAGGAACTAGATACCATGAAATATACCGAATCTATGTATTTGAAAGGAAACTGCAACAAATGCAGATAGGCTTATGTGGTGAATATCTGAACTTGGTTTTGAAGGCTCTGTGTGAAAACAGATGTACTCTTAAAGAATTACAAGACTTTGAAATACCAAGTGTGGCAGGGCACCTGCAGTGTAGTTTGGAGGGGTCGTTCTCGTGTTTGGTGCAGTGTAGTGTGAAGGAAGGAATGTTCTCAGCTGGGAATAAATGAATCTTTCCTGTTTGTATCTGCAATTACAGTTAGAGGACCTCATTTGGTTGAGATGAAGGAAGCTGTATATTATTTATACCTAAACATACTCAACATACTCATTTGTCTGTTTAAAGGGTATTTTCACAAAAATATCTCCAAAATGGAGTTAATTTCTGAGAGAATATTACAAGTTAGAGTTTTTTGAGGTAAAAGAAGTCTTTGAGTGAAAGGCATATTGACAGTTTTCCTCTTGTAGTGAAGTGTGTGTGGACCTGATGCTGTGATAGCTGAACCCCAGAGAGAAGATGGGAATTGGCAGAAGTCTTTGATACACTGAGGAAAAAAATGACCTTTATCCTTTCTAACTTCTGTGAAAGCATTCCATATAACTTAATACAGTAAGATGAAACCTCAGTGTTTTTCCTTACGTGCATAAAGTAACCAGACAAGAGAGATTTCTTAATGCTTAGTATGTTTTCTTTTGATCCAAAGTCTGGTTCTGAAATTGGCAGTTCAATCCGCTTCATGATCTCCAGTAGTTCGGCTCGGATGATTTCTGCCATCCTCAGAGCAGGGCAGCTTAGAAAGCAATCGCGACACCATTTCTCATTGCTGTAGTCTGTGGAGGGAAAAACAGTGTTTTGACTTACAGCAAAGTCTTATTGATAAGTACTATCCACAGAGATACTGCTCTGTAAAATGCAGTTTGACTGGTGCAATAGATTACTAACATTTTGGAGTGAGTGGCAGTGTCTGATAGCAAAGGCCCTGTGGACAGCTTGGACCCAGCGGGGTTGCTTGTAAAGAGAGTGGGCAATACTTGACAGCCTTACTTAGTTTTATAGCATTTTAGCTGTATCTGTCTGCATGAAAATGTCCAAAATCCTTTATTTGATCCATAAAAGGTAATAGCTTCAAATAAAAGGAGTAGCAGCTCTGATTTTCAGGCTTTCTGCATTCAGACCGGGCTGTGGAACTGAAAGCACACCTGTAGTGCTGGTGATGATCCTACTTGCTGCTAAAGGACAAGTCCTCTTGGACCTCTCCTTGGCATTCAGCATGCCTGAACATGAAATGATCCATCCTAAGACTTGACTTAGTATATGCAAATATATAACTCCACTGTGTCTTAACACTGGACTCAGGCTGAAGAA
This sequence comes from Urocolius indicus, assembly GCA_013401255.1. Classification (NCBI taxonomy): domain Eukaryota; kingdom Metazoa; phylum Chordata; class Aves; order Coliiformes; family Coliidae; genus Urocolius; species Urocolius indicus. The sequence goes on from WBNH01007034.1 coordinate 403,997, forward strand.
CCTGAGCAAGATGTTTGAGCACAGGAACGTGTTGTGAAGAGCTTCTGTCTGCTGGCCTGTCCCCTGGCCTTTATTTGGTTTCCTGTAATGTGAACTTTATTACTTCCATTTTTTTCCCCTCCTTAAATGTTCCTTTTAGTTGACAGCTATCAGAAAAACACCAGAATTGTTCAGCTGTTGGGGGAATCAAGTCCCTCTTCAACTGTGTTGGTGTCATTTCACACCTTAAACTGGGATGATGTGCTTTTATATGGGGGGAACCATCATTCTGGTTTTGTACAGTGTCATTGCATATGACAGCTGTCTCTGTTGGATGAGGTGTGGTGCCCTAGGTCATTTCCAATTAGTTAATAAACTAAAGCTACCAGTGATTTGCAATGGCTGCTGTGTTAGATTCCTCTCTGTAAATCAGCCTGGTAGGAACCATTAGAAAAGGACTTATAAACTAAAAACAGTGACTGTGCCGATCTTTGTGCTGTTTCTTGCAAATTTCTTACAAGGTGCTTCATTTTATGTGGTGTGGGTACACTTACATTGGCTTGCAGAGTCCCCACGGGCTTCCTTGAAGGCGTTGAAGACATTGATAAGAGTGAAGTGATCTCCTGCGGGGTGAGAGAACTTGCGCCAGCGAGTGAGAGCGATCTCTTCTGTTCCAGGAGGTGTGTGTAAGAAGCAATTAGGAGCTTAGGAAAAAAAAAAAAGAAGCCAGTGGTTATTAAGGCACATAGTTGAATGCACAAATAGTAACTGGTGGTGTTGGTTTTTTCCCTTCTCAATTCCTTTTAATCTACAAGTGTTTGATTGCTGCTGGGGAACCGTGTCTGTTGCATTTGCTGAGGTTTTATTTATGTGGGTGTGTTTTCAATCTCTCGTGTACTTAATGTGTGCTGTAAACACAAAAAGGTGAGCAGCTTCCTCCTAGACTGATGCCAAAAAATGCTTTATAATGGCACAATCCAATTCATCCAGAATCCAAACATGTGGTTTGTTTAATACAGAAAGAAACTCAATCAGTGGATAGAATGCCTTCATTTGCTGCCATATGGTGAAATCTGTGTGACCTACTCTAGGAGTTCCAGCTCTGGCATGGGAGTTGGACTAGATGATCTTTCGAGGTCCCTTCCAACGCTTAGGATTCTGTGATAAGATCAGTAGCATAGTGCTTCATGGTTAGGAGGCAGCTGTGGAGAGGATTGAGGCAGCTAAGTACTGCTGGAGCCAACATCACTATATAACACAGACCAGCCCTGTTCTGCTTTATCCGGTGGGCTTCTGTGAAGTTCATCATCATCATCATTTGCTGTTTGAACTCCTGGAGTGTCACCCTCCTTTCAGTCATCCTAAAACCTTTGATTCCGTGTATCTTTCATGTGTTAAGATTTCAACAGTAGTGTTTGCAGAATGAAGAAGTTTTAAATACCTGGAGTTTGTCTGGTTTGAAAGCTCTGTTACCTCAAATGAAAGAAATTAAAGACAGTTAAGAGCTTCCTAATATAAATGTTGTTGCTCCAGACTTCATGTGTCCAGTCTCTGGGACCAGCTGGTTAGCCTCACAGTGCCACGTAGGAGCAGAGTGATCCATCAGGACAGAATGGTACAGATACTCAGGTTAGTTTTATGAAGTATTTGAAGCAGGGAAATAAGTAATTCTTTGTAGGTCAGCAGTTCAATATTGGCTGTAGTTATAACTTCCTCTAATTTGCTGCTTCGGTCTGTAACAAATGTACATGAATATGAGATCACAGAACCTTAAGGGTTGGAAGGGACCTTGAAAGACCATCCAGTCCAACCCCACTGCCAGAGCAGGACCTCCTAGAGGTCGTAAAGTTCATTTTGCAGAGGTGTTCCGTGTCTGCTTTCTGACAAAAGGTTGTAAGCTAATGAGGCTTTTGAAGCATGGAAATGGAGTGCTGCTCAGGAATTCAATACTTGTGTTTCATTGCGTGCTTAAAGTCCAGACTGAAATGGCCAAAGATACCAATTTGCTTGAAATAAGCAGGGTGTGAGTAACAAAAGCTTGCCTTTGGGTTGCCCTTGTGAATAGGCTTTGAAGGGGAGTCTGTGTGGGTTTAGGAGGTGTCAGAAGCCATACAGTAAGATGTTATTTACGAGTACCTGTCACCATGGCTGCAATGGTGAGCATTTCATCAACACACTCAAATTCACACGAAGCCAGAATTGACTTTGACAGTTGTGGATCCAGGGGAAATTCTGACATAATAATTCCAAATTCAGAAAGGTTTCCATCGTTATCCAGGGCTGCTAGATAATCAAGATCTTCCAAAGCCTGCATCAGGCTCTCAGGAGCTAATAAAAGGGAAAGATAATTCCAATTGTTGAGAATGGCCACATATAAATGCATGTCTGAATTCTCATTCTGATATTTCAGTTGTGTATTCCCCATGTGACAATGCTAGAAGTCAGCTTCTGTCATCTGACAATGAGTAAGGAGAAAAAGTAGTAAATGAGAAGGCTGAGAACATTGAGGAGAAAATAAGGGCTAACAATTGACAAAGACTCTTCTTCCTCATTAAGCACCTTGCTGAAAATCTCCTTTGCCATCTTTACCCCCCCACACACTATTTTCCTCTCACTTTTCTGCATCTGAGGCAACGGAAGACAGAATCAGCTGTTGTATACCCTGGCCCTTCTGCTGTCCCTGACTGCCTTTTCTGTGCCTGGATGGTGCCAGCAGCATGTGAACCATTGTTCTTCACTTTTTTTTTTCCCCCCAAATTTTGAAAAACCCTCATTTCTCAGCCACACTTTGTTCTGCTGAAAGAATGGTGTAATGAATTCAAACCCTCACGGTTGCAGTGATAATGTGTCTGAGAGGAAAAGCTTAAGCAAATCCATACTTAAAAAGAGAGCTTGAGCAGGCCTGTAGGAGAGAGAGTGAACCCAAAAGGTGAGTAGAAATTGTCAAGCCTACACTCTCAAAAAAATAGTTGCCGGAGGCTGAAAGTTGTTGGTGGAAATGTGGGAACACTTGAAGTGTGAAAGCTCTTTCTTCCCAACTCTTTCCAAAGGTTTCTGTTCCATCTCTTATCATAACGGTCAATATCTTTTATGAGTGCTAGTTCTTCTAAATCCATAACTGTTCTCCTACCACTGCAGCAACTTTCTCCTTATTCTACTTTAAGGAACTCTTTGATATTTTCTCTCTGTTTTATGAATAACAAGTTACATTTTGGTCCCCTTAAAGTTGGTGGCCAAAAATTCTATTACAGCAGGACTTGGCCTCTTCCCCAGCCAAGCATAACCAGCACTGGGAAGATAATGTCTACACTGGCAGGTTTTCAGGCTGCTGTGGGCTGCTGTCAGTTTGCATATTAATGCTGAAAACAACCTCTAAATACAAACCCCCAAGCCCCAGCCACAGCTAACCACACAGGCAGGATGTGTATTTCTTCTTGGACCTTCGTTAGTAGGTGGCTAGAAATAATTTCCTGCTTGAATTCCTTCTGAAGTGGCACCTGTCCTTGGCAGCCACCATGGTGATTAAAAACAAAGCCAAACAAGCCTGTGAGGAGCTGGCCGGTCACATGTAAGCGTAACGCTGCACTTCAGGTGCCCTGTCCTCCTGCAAGAAAATCCCGAGCCAGGGTTTATTCTTCGTTGGCAGGGAACTGTTAGCGTATTGCCATCACTCTGGAATTAACCAGATGTAATGAAGTAAAGAAAAAAGTAAAATAGGAAGCAAGTTAGGCACCTGTGGTTTTTTAAACACTTTTCTGTTGCTAATGTCTGCAGGGACAAAATAGTTTGCTGATTCCCCTTACGTGAGCTTTTACAGGACTTCTCTACAGTGTAGATCTGTTTGAGCTGTGACTTCACTTCATTTAAAAACATTTCCTGTGAGTTTTCAGAGGAATTCTCTCAGGAGTCTGTAAATTCCTGTTTCATTTCAGTGTTGAGTTCATATCTCCGCCTGTACACGGGGGCTTTCTGTCTAGAGAGAACATTTGCTATCAGACGGATGAGGTTTAATGGGATAAAAGACGAGCCCTTGCAAAAGATAAAGCATCTTGAGAAGGAAACGCTTAGGAAGTTTAAAGAAATGAAAAGTAACAGCTGATGAAGAGTAAGAGTGGCAGGAAATACATATCAGGGACTGAAAATAGAGGGAGAGTAAAATGGTCATCCAGACATCCAGCAATTACCAGGAAACCACAGGGAGCTTATTTCCAGAAATCAGCAGCCTAGTCTGTGCCAGAACTGGCAAGATATATGGTTACATGGCAGCCAATTTCAATCCCCTGATAGCATCAATGATTTGCATTTTTATGCCCTAGAGTTAGTTGCCTTGAGATTGAGAAGAAGAAATTGCTTTCCTTTTTTTGCTATGAGTGTTTAAAAAAAGAGCAAAAAGTTGTCTCCGAGAATTTTACTGTGCTGGAAAGGACAAGATAGTAAAGATGGATTAGAACAAGTGAAGGAACGGTGGAAAAGGAAAGGGAAAAATAGGGCTTTCTGATAGAAGTCTGCATTTTGAAGCACAAAGTCAAAGAGAAAGCCACTGTAAGAACAGCAAACACTCATTTGAGAGTTCCAGTACCATTCCTATTTAAACAAGAACTGTGATAAAACAGCAGTGATGCAAAGGTTTAGATGTGGAAAGCTCTCCTGTAATGATTATAAACCTGCATTGTCTTACACCTACTTCTAGCAAGCAAGTGGAACTTTTTTTCTAGGGCTACTTGCCAGTGTCAACTACTGCTGCCACTGAGGCTTTGGGACTTTACTGCTGCTGTCACTGGGAGCAAAGTTCAAAAGAGGCTTTCAAGATGTGTCCTGTGCTTTCAGCAAGAAACCGGCACGTCCCTGAAGTGTTTAAAAGGTGTTTCCGTAGCTGCTGTTTCCTTTCCTTAGTTCCTTGGGCACTTAAGACTGGGTTGCTCTGGCCTTGTTTCAGGAAATCTGACTAGTTTTATATAAACACAGATCCTACTCTTGATCATGCTTAGGCTTAGTAAAGCGAATGTGTAACTGCTAGCACCGAAATCGTTTCTCTGAGAGTTCTGAGCTGACTTAAAATGAGATCCTCTGCTTCATGCTTTTTGTAACGTGCACATCAACAGCGTAAATTATGTTTCTGAACATAGCTGTGCCTTTAATCTTTTCAGTATCACCTCCTATGTAGCTGCAATGGAATTGCTGCAGGTGTGGTAAGATAAATGCAAAAAGTGTTATTCTTGTTGCATAAGGATGGAAAGGGTTTCGCAATTTGCCCAAAGTTCTGTAGTAAGTGAATATTAGAGATGGGAACCGAAAGTAGATGGAATGATTTTGAATAGTGCACTTAACAGCTATTTCATGTTTATCCAGAGGATCCACAGGGCCCTTGTCCTGCTCTCCTGCTCTGGGGAAACGTTGAGTATGTAAATGACCTTTTTCTTGATAGACCTTTTGTTTCTATGGAAATAAGGGTTATAAAGCCAGAGCTGACATGAGTGTCAGGTGAAGGAAAGTTGTCTTTGAAGAGCTGATTCGCTGCCTGGCAAACCACAAGTTTTTCCAGTTTCTGTTAGGCTTAACAGCATGAAAAACTGCCAAAGTCATTGCTGCAGGGAGAATAGTTCTGGGGACGGCGTTTTCTGTTATTGTTTTTTATCATTGCTTCCTGGGTAGCAAACTGAGGATATGGAGGAATCTAGTGCCAAGTTTTCTTCAAATTATGCAAGGATTTTTCTTCTGCAAGGACAAGCTTCTATGTGCAGGTTTGATCTTGATTCTCCTTTTTCTCCTGTAACTTCTAAGGCAGGATTTTTCTAAGCGTCTGTCATGCTCTGAAGCCACCAATCCAATAACTATTATTTTGATATTATAGCTCATCATTAAAAATTACCCTTCCAAGTTCATCATTTGAGGTCTTTCCATTCCCCCTTATGCTGCTTCTTCAACCCTCTGGGCTGACTGTAACGGTCCAGCCAGGACAGAGCCTAACCTCCACTTTCCTGACATAAATATCCCAAGTGGTATCTGCACACCAGAGGTTGCACTGGCTGTTTAGTGAAAGCAATTTTCTCTCTGCTTTGTGTCACCCTCAAAGCACATACATGACTGTGCAGGATGTATATTCACAGAGGGTATCAGTTAAACAGTATTATATAATGGCCTGAAAAATGCTTTTAATCAATTTGGCTTCTTTTGCTGCTCTATAGTAAATGACAGGAGAGTAGCCCAACTTTAACAGTACTGCTTTTGGGACTTTTTGGGATGTCCTTGGTGATACCAGCTCCTTATTTGAAGTGATTGGCTATATTTATTGTGGTGTATGCTCGGTTATTGGGGTATATATAGTGCCCTGACTGCCATTCCTCATGTTCCCTGGATATGAGACTGCTGTTAAGGCTCAGGCTGTCCGCTTCCATACTTGGCTTCCTGTGGTTGTTCACTGTCTGGTCCTTACCTCCTGCAGTTCCTGTTATGCTTTTCCACTGATCTGTGCAGTAAGAGGTACGAAGCATGTGTCCATGTCTGTGCTGTCAGAAAGCTTTTCATTAGTAGATATATAATACAATTTAATTGATGAAATTCAGAAAGTAAAACATCAAAGGATCAACAAGTGGACTTCAGATCATAAACCTGCCATGATCTCTGTTGAGCAGACCTCCCATGGCAAACTGAGTTTCTGTCTTTAACAGTCTGTTTCTGAAACAATTTGAATTTATATGTGTTTATCCAACACTTGTTATTATGGATATTCTAGAAGGATGTTCTCAGTGGGGCTATAATAGCATAGCTCTCAAATGTGGTGGTATCCATGACCATCAACACATGCGGAACCTGCAACCTGCTCTCAACTTGATTTCTGATGAAAATTTCACATGGCTTCATCTTTATAGCAATTTGCGTAGTTTAAATAAGGATTTTCCATCGAGTTACAAGAACACAGAATGCTGCTACAGTCTCTGGGAGAGGAGTTCTTTGTGTCCCATTGTATAAGGCGGTAAAGATCTAGCTGATTAACTGGTACAAATGTAAACACATCCCTATTACAGTGGCACAGGAATTCAAATAATGCACTTCAGATCTGCAGCGCCAAATACATTTTCACATGGCTCATGAATTCTAAAAAGGGTAACAAGTCTGCTGCCTTCGCTCATCTCGGGTGATGGCGTGAATTACATGCAGAAGCTGTAAGCCTAACATGTTTGTTGCTTTCATAATGCAGTAATGAGTCAGAGTTAATCCAGGCTTTTCTTTTTCCTCCAAGAGCATAAGGAAAAAAAAAAGCTCGTGCACATTGTCATTGAGCTGAAATAAAATGTTTTGCTGCTGTGGTTTTTGTTTCTTTGCTGATCTTCTGTATGTTCTCTGCTTCATGTACAGGGAGTAGACTGTGGAGTACTTCTCTTTGCATTCATGCTACGGATTTCAGTGTACTTTTGATTTGTTTTGTCCACACCTTCCTCTGTCATCTCAGTGAAAAGGTTCTTTTGTTCAGGAGACATTCACCTTGGGTTAAAAAAAAACCCCAAAGCTTCCCTCTGTTTCAACTGCAAGGTAATCTGAAGAATATTACCTGAGCATTAACATGGCACAGGAAAGCCGTGTCCGGCACATGGGAGATGCTGCAATGTGCTTGCTCCCTTTGCTCAAAGGGATATCACATTCAAGGAGGTGAAAAGACATGGAGCAGTCAAACCCAGGACAAACTGGGGAGAAATAGAAAGGCTATTTGTGGGTCTAGTACCTGCATGCTCTGAACAGCACTTGATTTAGTCAGATCAAACGAGGTCATATGGAAATACTGCTGTGTCTTTTTTTTTGTTCTTTTTGGTGTGGTTTCTTCTTTTTTTTGTCCGGTTATCTTGTGCCAGGTTTGGGTGAGGGGAGCAAACTGTCTCTATACACATTGGTGGTAGATGTGAATAAAAGCTGTTATGCCCAGGAGTTTTCTTAGGGTCTGGAAAGCCACACTGCTTGTTTTCTGAGCTTTGTAGGTCATCTTATTCACTGACGTCTGCAGGTCATCTCACAGACCCTTCCCCCTCCTCTTCCTCAACCTGCCTCATGTTCAGCCACTGTCAACCAACACTCCCAGGCCCTTTCCCTTCAGGCAGCTCACCAGCTTCTCTGCCCTCACCTGTAGCATTGCATGGGGTAGTTATTATCACCTGATTTTCTGATACTCAAATATTCTTATTCTCATCAGTCTCTCATGAGTTACCACTCAGACTGGCAACGGTTTGTCACATTTCTTTTAGACATGTTTCTGATAAACAGGCAGTCAAGGGGAAAACAGAATAAATTGTAGTTAAAAATTCCTTTTACTATCTATCACAATGTCCAATAGTGGGATTTAAACTCTTTATTACTGACTAATTACAGTGCACAGCACATGGAAGACCAGTGATTGCTCTGATTTCCTGTATGTGCATGAGAGAAGGGAGGATAAGATAAGAATTCTTTCTATTATCATACATGAAGGTAGCGATAGGCCATATGATCCCCAAACCAGTGAAATCAGTGCAATTTCCCTCTAACTGACTTCAGATCAACAGCAGAATCTGCAGTGGTACTTGAGCTCTGTGGTAGGTCAGAACAGAGGAGAATCTATAGAAAAAGCCCTAAGGTATAAAGTCAGGAAAAAAACCCAAACCCAACCACTTTCTTCACATTCTTACCTCAAAATTCAGACTATTCCCAGTCTAGTATTGAAAGTTTATTGTTTGCTTCATAAATAATATCACCCTTAAGTAACAGGTTATTGTAAATTCGAGCTCTGAGAGGCTGGAGGATAGAAGAAAGCTGATTTCCTCCAAATATATCTCCCAGGTAACAACAAGTGCTTTATTTGGGTTGTAAACTTTTGATTAAATGAATATATTTGGTTAGATATCTGCACAATGCCTTGTACATTGGGACACACATTTCCTTTGTGGGTTGCAGGAAAATAATATGAAACTTAGATGAGAAGATATTTGGAATATTGATTTCATTTTTTTTTTTATTCATTCCAATTCCATTCAGATCCTTTATGGGCTTTTTCATACACGGTCCCATTTGTCCTGGTGCAGCTATTGCATTGTTAACTGTTCTAGCAGGTAATGGTAAAAGCATTGGCAATATTGTTAAATGTACTTCAATAAAAAAGAGGGCTGTGAATAACAGGGGAAAATGAACCTTTAGGTAACTGTAAAGAGAGTCACAAAAATATAGAAGGTTGGTGCACTGTCATTACCTGGCCTGCTTATGAAGTTGCAGTGTCCAAAGCCTGCTATATCCATCCTCTTCAGGAAAAGAACCATGCTAGTTAGCTTTGATTCCTGTATTTTGGCCGGTAGATGAGGGTTCATTTCTTTGTGTGTAAATTCTTCAGGATACAAGCAGAAGACTTTTCCTGGAAGAGATTTCAGGAAAATTACCTTTATTTTTTTTTCCCTCTAAATGCTGCATTGCCACATTGGTTCTGTTAATCATTTGAGCCAATGGATTTAAATGTTGAGCTAATAATTCTACCTGATGAAGACATGCCCAGAATTTGTTTATGCATCTCTGCTTGGCTTTTGCTGATAGGTTGCGTTATAACAGAGTCTGCTCTGATTCTAGGATTGTACACCTTTAAATGAAAGAGATATTAAACATCAGAATAGTAAGTGAAGACTGCAAAAATATTAATGGTCTGCATTGAAGTTTTGTCTAGGTTATTTTACAGAAAGTGTAGCAGCAGATTCATTCCTTCTTTTATGCCATATATTTCACCAGCTTGGAACTGGCAGACACCTTTTGCAATAACTCTGTAAGTATATTCTGAGATAAATGGCTTTTTTTTTCTCTGAAGAAATGTACCTTGCTAAAGCACCAAATGTATGTATGTATGGTACCATCAAGAAAAGCATCACAAAAAGGAGGATTTCTCCCAATGACAGAATAGCTGTGCATAGTCAGGTAACATTTTGTGCCATAACTCCAGATTTCTGTCTTCATTTTGAAACCTGTCAGTTCAGTACAGGGGACAAGGGCTGTATCAAAAGTGCACAATGCCTCATTTTATGTTTTTCTTAATTGCACTTTATTTTGACTCAGCTGAAGAGCTGATTCACTGACTGTTCTGACCACCAGATGATGACCACGGCGAGATATAGGACAGCTGGGTAAGGCAACTTGCTAGTCATGTCAACTGCATTGATTTTTGTCTGCTTTAAGCAGGGCTTTGATAAAAAAAAAAGATTAAAAGTGCAGGAGACAATTTTAATTTCCTCCAGATAGATTTCTGATCTATCTCAACTGCAAGGCTTAGGTGGGATTTGGATCTGTGCAAATCTTTGCATGTTCCCTCTTTGTTCAACTGACTTTCAGTCTCATGGATTGAACGTGAGTTTGAACTCCAGAGGAACTAAAGTTCCCTTTAGTGGACTAAACTTCAACTGTTAAGACAAAATAATTGAATTAAAGGGTAAAAGTTGCATAACCAAGAGAGGTGATTTAATGGCTGTCAGAACTGTGTTGGAACCAATTTGTTCCCGTTGCTTCCTATTTCTGACTCACAGAAGCCTGGATGCATTGGATTTGACTTTGGGTTTCAGATTACCGTGGAAGTGAAATTCATTTCCATCATCCAAGACAGCTGAGGTTTCAGAAATAAGTTGAGTTTATTTGAAACCTGCTCTAGACTTCTATTCGTTTCACACAAGAGTATGACTTCGTTTTATCCCTGGCTAGAGATGAGTTCGTTTATAATCCCCACTTGGGATCTTTTAAAAAGGACAGTGCTAGGCTTAGGGTTTTTTGCAATGAAAATGAAAGGTACTTCCTAAGCTTTTGCCTGAACTAATTTCAAAGCTAATCAGGATTTGGATCCCTGATCCAAAATGTTTTGGAACACTTAACTTCAATTGTGCTGATTCCATTCTGGATTATATAATGAAACTGTATTATATCGATTCTTTTTCCTATTACTGGACTATTTATTTTGACTAATGAAACGCAGGACAGTTACAAAGCCTGTAGTAGTAGTGCAGCTTTCCAATGGATGTAATGACTTAATCCTACAAAGTCACTCATACTTTAGGATATCAGTTTTGTATAAGTGAAGAAGACGAGTGTTTGCACATGCTCTAGTCCCTCAGAGGGGAAACATGGGGTGGAAAACAAGAACTAGGGGCATACTTAGAATGAACTGTAAATGGTCAATGGTCATGAAATTGCAGCATGTTGAGGTATTTGGACAGAAGCATGTGTCTGAAGGAGCACAAGCAGCTTTAGAATCGAAGAATCATTTAGCTTGGAAAAGACCTTTAAGATCATCAAGTCCAAAGTAAACTCCTTTAAAAAGGAGTGGTTCCCTTTGTGAGTATTAGATCCACTGTGGCACTATGCTGATTGCTTAACTGTTAAACAAGGGATGCAGTTAACCTACTAAACCAAGTCATCTGCCAACAGATAGACAAGAACTGATTGTGTTTTGCTCTAGCCATAAGATACTGAAAGAGATAATTATAACTGATAGGCCAAAACTAAGGTGAGAGGTAGTTTGCAAACTCATTGATTTGGTGCCCAGATGAGTGTCAGTTTCAGCTGGAACTGTTAATCTGGCTTTAGGAAGTTGAAAATTTTGTTTTCTGACTGAAGTTAGGAAGTAATTGTGGGCTTTTTGCTTGGTTTTCACATGAGACATCCATGAAAGTGATTTAAATGTTATTAACTTGAATGTTCGACATATTTTAGAATCTTATTTATTAAATAATATAAAAATATTGAATCCTTTAGAAAATATTTGCATCAATTCATTAGCTGGACATTTCCCTTTCCCCCACCATGAAAAAGACCTGCAGAGTTCATTTTTGGCATAACTATTCTAGTTAACTTTACTAACCTTTCTTCTTTCCACACCGACATCAATGACAAAGGTTATGTTTTTAATCCAGATCAAAGATTCCCCAAAGCTTGTGGTGAGTAGCACTTTTCTCCGGTATTTTTTGCAGCTTTTCTGTTTGTCTTGATTCGGTTTGGGAATGAGGTCTTGTTTTGTGGGGTATAAAGGGACTGGGATGAGCTCTCCGAGGTCAGGGTTTAAATGAGGCTGTTCCTGACTGATGATTTGGTGAGCTTTTTCAATTTCCTGTAATCAGGGGAAAAAAAGATTGATTTGTTCTTCTTCCCCCTCGTGAGTATAAAACCCAAACATCAAGATTTTATTTTAAAGCAACTTGTTTATTCTAAAATGAATTTTAAGTAGATGTAAAAGTATAGCATCATTTAAATCTTACTTGATTAATAATTAAATGGAAATAAAAGCAAACAGAAGTATGTATGAGGACTTAGTGACTTCATCTGCTGACTGTAGACCAATGACAAGCTGGGCTGTGTTTTGAAAGAAATGTCTTTTTCTCCTGTAATTCCCCAAATAGTCTTCTCTGGTTTTACTCATATCCAAGGGAAGACAGGTGTGCCAAAATATAGTGTAGGAATAGCAAGGCTGAGAGATGATGAAACAGTCATTAAACTGCATGTATATGGGCCATGCAGGATGCAGCCACATGAGTGCTTCAGTACCAAAAAGTCTGGTGCAAATCTGTGTGTGTAGATAGTCAAGTGCCCAAAATATCTTCTGCTGGAACCAAAGTTATTCCCATGAGCACCCTGAGTGGTAGTGTCCCCTGTAAGACAGCTCTCTATGTGTGCATGGGGCACCCTGTGCAGTGACCTATTATGCTCTTAGCCCAATTACAATACCTGAAAAGATCAAAGTGTGCAGAAACCTCCCCACTTTAATTACTAAATAAACTCTATGAAGCATTAATAGAGTTAATAAATATGTCCCTAGGCTGTGTTAATGGAACATCACCTTTAAAGCAGTCCACACATTCAGAGGTTGAATGTAAATTGTAAGCCTACAGCGAACTGATAGTTCCTTGAATTAGTTTATGTATCTAAAAATACAGCATTATATATATTATAACCTCCTTGAAAGAAAAACCTGAAATGATGCAAATTGTTGGCAGAGTCTGCTGTCTTAGATCCTGGTAACATGTTATTTATCGGTCATATAAAACCACAGACGTAAATTGTTTCTTGATTCAAATGGGGAGTACAGGGACCAGTTCATAACTCACTTGTTCACACGCCAGGAAGATCACGATGTCACCTTTCTCTCTCGTATGGTGGATCTCAAAGAGCAGTCTCAGTGCAGACAGAAAGTGGTCTTCCTGAATGCTGCAGGAGTACACAACCTCTGCGTGGTGTTTGTTTTCCACTCTTATGAAGGGGGTGCTGCCGTAATAATTCTGCAGTTCGCTGGACATGTGAGGGGCAGTGAGGATTACCAGCCTCAGTTCTGGTCTTGATACCAAGACATCTTTAAGAAGGCCAAGCAATGCTTCTGTTGCAACAGTTCTTTCATGCACGTCATCCAAGACAATAATGCCGTAAGAAGTCAGGAGAGGCGTGGACATCATTTCCCTTTGCAGCATGTCGTCCGTGCAGTACCTGCAACGTACAGGCAGAATAAAAGGCTTCTTGGCTTATTCAGATCTGATTGTAAGAAATTAATTCAGGGTCTTGGGGACAGCCTGGTGCTTTCTGTTCTAACAAGGAAGATTTGTTAAGAACACAGTCCATTTTGTAGACAGTGTAGACTATCTGTTTCCATCCTTAAGCAGCTATAAGCTCAATGTAATTCAGTGACACTAAGCAGCACTGTGATTGGAAGGATGCTCTAGGCAAAAGAAGAGATACTTCTGCCCTAAAATCATAACTTGTGTTGTCTCTCACCTTCCAAACTATCTAAGCATACTGCACACCATAACCAACTCTTGAGCTAGGAACTAGGACTTTTAGACAAGGAAAAGCAGGTGTCTGTGCACATTTGAGGCAGTGCCAGAACCAAGGTGTAAGATTCATTTATACCATAAGCCCCTCCTTGCTCTTACTCTGTTAATCCTGCTACTGAAAGCTTTTAAAAAGAATACTATTTTTTTTTCTCGTGTTGTTCTTCAGGACTTTGAATTCTTGAACAAGGTTTCAATGTGAGAGAGGAAAGGATTGTTTTCCCTTTCACACCGGGAGCAGCTGCAGGATGAGATTTACATAGTTCTCCGTGCAAGTCGCATGCAAAAGGAAGAGCTTTTGAGCATGATTTTCACAAGTGGTGAGTATCCTCTTCACTGGAACTTAGTGTCTGGCCAAAACCTTATGATCTAGTTTAATATTTTTTGCCTGCCATAATAACGAGCCAGAGAAAATAACCCTCCCATCTTTCAGACAGGCTCAGATTCTGAAACCCTGTGTGGCTGCTCTCACCTACCTCTATTTAATACATCAAACACATCTCTCAAAAACTCTCATAAATGCTTTTTTAACTTGTGTTACTGAGTATACCTTTTTATAGCAATGATTTCTGATTGCTTTTGAATTCCAGCTTTCTTATGTTCTCTTATGGCAATGTATACTCCTGTACTGAAAATCATAATGGGGAATGATGTGGCAGTTACTGAGGTGCCTAATGAAGCTTTGCACAGATGGTAACTTTGTCCACTTGAATCTTTACTGCAGTTTAGCACAGAATCTCTCCTTTGAGCCTTCACAGCTTATTGATTGATCACAAGATCTTCAATATCTGCAATCTGAAATACTACATGCAACTTTAGAGAGCAGTGTTGGAGTGGGGTTATTTTTTTGTTTCCACATTGTATGCAAAAACCTTTTGCAACTTTGCAATGTTCCCAGGGGTTGTTAGGTTATCTGTCTCTGCACACCTTAGTGCAGGGGTGAAGTGATGAGCTAAGGACAGGAGTGTGGTCAGCTGCAAGCTTTTGCACTTGCAAAAGAACTGTAAGCTCCATACTAGTTTGAAGGCACCGAAACCCCAAACAGCACAAACCTCAGGATGGTTTCTGTTGAGCAGCAGCTTTCAAACGGGACAAAGTAGCCCACTTCATGGCCAATGTTGACATCCATCTGGTCAGCTACGCGCAGTGCCAGCCACACCGCCGCCTGCCTGTGCACCTGCGTGCAGACGACCCCGCCGTGTCGGTAACGGGCAGACAGGCAATGCTCAGCACACCACTGAGGAACCTGGGGGTGAAGAGGAAAACAAGGTGCCTTCAGAGTTTAACACGTTGGGCAGAGGCTGTTATGCAAAAGAAGCAGGCAGAGTGGAAACACTAAATCAAAGTGAGCACCCGTTGCTTACCCTCTGCCTGACTGCTGACAGGTGGGCTGCGCCTAACACAGGGATTATCTGCTGTGATAAGTGGCAGGACACAGAATCTCTTAAGTAGTCAAGAGCTGGAGCATGTGGGATCAACAGTTTACCTGGGAATTTCTCAACTGGATTCAGATTAGTTTGAATATCTTGCAGAAGGGACAGAACTGGCCCCTGGGGAGCAGCTAAGGCTGGCACTATCATTCTTAAGCATCTGCTGATTGATCCAACAATGTTAATGTAGTTGTTGGCAGGGGCTTCTCAGCTGGCTTGGAGGTAAACCTGTCAGTGCTATATCATATTCAGTGCTTGACATGAGAAAAACATCCCAGGAAGAAAAGGATTTCAGGCTGAAATCACAGTAAATATCTGTGATTTCAGATTAATTGCTCTGTAAACAAAGCAAGCTGAAAATGAACTGCTCCAGAAACTTATACAACAACTCTCTAACTTAGGGATCTGCAGTGGAAAATCAACACTAGATAATATATATGTTATTGTGATGAGAAAGTAAAATTACATTAGTAAATATATTAGGTTTAAAATCTTTTACTTAACATATATAAACACGATGCATCAGCCACGTATCGTTTATTTCTGTATAGTTGTGTTGCTGAAGTGTTACAAAAATCAGCCAACAGTGTGTTAGAACTGATTAAACTTCTTAAAGGATAATTTAAAAAGCTAACATTTATTAGCAAGTAGTTTATTATTGTAGAAGGCATGTTGGGTATACATTGCAGCCAATCACAAGGAGCAAAGACTTGGCACTCAAAAAAACCATCCCAGGTATCAGATGGGTGTGTGTCCTTCTTACAGGAACACAGGAATTTTCAATGAGAAATATATTGTCTCTGGTTCAATATGTGATCTCTAGAAGTGCCCAGCATCAAAGCTTCTGACAGGTAAGAGTGACTCTGCAACGTTCATTATCCTGCAGCCTTATCTGCAGGAAAGTTTTCTCCTGATCCCAGTGAAAAACAATAATAGTTTGGCCTCTAGCACTTGCCTGAAAATTCATTTCTGCTCTTTGTGGTAACAGACTTTGGTTGTGACATACTATTAGGATCGAATTTGATAGCTCTGGTGGATATTTGTATGTTTACAGTCAACTGAGATCTCGACTTCAGTGATGTCTTTCAACGTGAGTTCTGTGAAATAATTGTTTATTCTTCTACAAACCATTTGCTTGTGGCTGAACAGAGGGAAAGACCATTACATCTCCCTGAGAAACAGCCCTACTGATTTCAATCCCTCATTTCCTGAGAGCTTCCTTCAGCTTCTCTTACGAGCTGACTGCAAATCCACTGTATTTCTTTCCAGATATAGCAGTGATCAGAGCCAAAACACACTTTCCAGGTAAGACTATGCATTGAATCCAATAGAGGCATTGCAGAGTTTACTGTTTCCACTGGGAGTTTAATGTGATGGTGGACAAAAAGAGGATAAAATGGACAAGTTTAGTCACTACTAAGGAGGAGGTGGTAAAATTCTCCAAATGAACAATGTAGTCACCAACTAAATGTAGAAGCAATGATTTATTGGTAAAATACTAAATCAACCTGAAATAAGTACTAAAGTATTTTCTACTTTTAAACTACGGCAGTTAATGCCTGTGGCCTTCAATTGTCAGAAGGGGCTTGATGTTTTTCAGTTTAGCATTTAGTGCAGAAGAGGCTGGGCTTTGAGATTGTTGTTGGTTGTTTATGACACTGAGTCAGACAATCACAGTCTGAGAAATGTCATTCTTCAGTGCTCAACTTACCCTGGAGCTCAAAACACACCATCACACAAGTAAAAATGGCTTGTAAAGGCCAAGCAGAATGTAAGTGTCAATCCTGTGTGAGTTTTTGAAGGGAGTTCTTTAGATGCATGCTTATATATGTACTTTTTAAACCTGTATTTGACTGCGTTAATCTTTACTCGCCTTCTATATTTCACTTTCCCTCTCTAGCCTTAGTGCCTCAGATGATGACAGATGGCTGCACATCTGTCTGTGCGCTGAGCACTGCTAAACTCAGTACACCTCTCTGCAGACACCACAGCTGAACTCTTCAGAGCTGGCTGTAGTTCTACTGCAATACCATACAGCACTCAACAACAGCACACTGCTAACAGAAACCACACACTAGTACCATAGAAATCTGGGGACTGATGTGCCCAATATAAGTAAAGGGCAACAGCTGTGAACAGTAAATTCATTGCAAAAAGATTCTTCCATATTAAAAATATGTAATATTAGTAAAATAGTGATTCTGGAAATGGACAACAGGAAATATTCTAACAAAGAATGAAAACCACCCCAACTTGGTGGGTTGTACTGACCTGGGAGCTCTTGCCAGTCTTAGCATCTCCTGACACAATCACTATTTGATGATGAAGCAAACTTTCCATGAAAGTACATTTCTCTTTCCACACTGGAAGTTCTTCTCTTTCTTTCAGAAGTTTATAATAACGGGAAGAGTAAGGCAAGCCATCAAAAGGATTAAGCTCCAAATCTTCTCCACATACTAGCGTTTCCTCTTCGTCACTGTCGCTGCAGTCCAGTAGTTCTGAAAAGCTGTGAGTCTCTGGAGAAAAGGTTAAAAACTCCATTTTCCTTACATGTGTTATTCCCAGCAGCACCGCATTAGCAATGGAAGGAGTCCTTTATGTACTGAGCCATCAGCCAGGCCCCCTAAACCTGAGGAAATCCGTCTCTGCTTGCTTCAGGATTAGTATTTCCCAGCTCTTCAGTTTTAAAGTTCAGTCTTTGGGTCCAGCTGACTTCATTGTGGTCTGTTCGTCCCGCTCCAGGTGGTTTCATAACTCCACTGAGCCTGGAGAAAACACATGTAACAAATTGCCCAAACTCTTCAAAATAACAGCGATTAACCCAAACGATGCTAATCAGAAGCTCAGCAGCTTTTGCACTCGAGCAGCTTGTTAAAGCCAGACCAGGAGCACCAGCCAGGGTGTTTGCTCTTTGCTGCTGCTTGGCTGGGCTGGGGAGTAGTTGGGAAAAGAGCACACTGAGCCTGACCTTGAATAAGAGGCTACAGGGCATGATTGTGATTGCATAGATGGTCATGTGGCTGACTAATCCCAGCACAATGGGGCAGCACAAACAGCACAGGGGCTGTGAGTGGGCAGTGAACAAACGGGAGGTAAGTGCTGCCTGAAAGCCTCCCTCAGGAACAGCCCCTGGCTTCATTCGGTGGCATTAGCAGTGGTTTAGAAAGTCAGAGTAATAAAGAGTCTCTTTTATTTACTCTCTGTATTAACTTGGAAGTTTTGTGAGGCTTTAACAGCTTTTTCCCTAGTTAAAAGTCTAAAATATACTTCATGCATTAAAAAAAGCGGAGGGGTGCCAATTCTAATCCTTCAAGGGCACCAGAAGCAGCCTTGAAAGATGAGGGAAGAACAAATTACTGACTTAAAGTAACTCCAACTCTTAGGGCTCGAAAGTAACAAAATAGAGCCTCCTAATCTTGACTGATCTGTACTGTAACACCAATATTAAAGAACAGCTTTTATTTTGGTTCCAGAGGCAAGTGTCCTGCGGAACAATGATGCTGATAACGTCTTGATGAGCAGGCTGAGCAGAGTGCTCGTGTGCTTTTTCTGTGTCGAGCTTTTTCTCCACTAAATAACGTGATAAAAAATATTGCCTCCCCTTACAAATCCTTCTTGGTTTGTAGCATTGGGCTGTGTTAGCTACAATGCCATTAATGCATTCTCTGACGGCAGCAGCATAGAAAACCAACAAAGAGAAGAAGGAGAAAGTCTTTTGTTCAGCGGTCTGAATATCTCAATCCAAATGACACAAGTCTAATTATACACTGCTCACCAACGAGGCTGGTTATTGGCACTTAAAGCAGCTGGCAGCAAAGACTGACAGACTTGCCCAGTCTCAGGGCCAAAGCCCAACGTGATCTTCTGGAGGAGCATCTCTGAAAGGCAAAAGGATCAGGGGACTTCTCTGCCCACTCTCTGGTGTTACAGTACTGTGCTTTGGACTAAGCACCAGTGAGGATGTACCTGTGATGATGACATATCATGGGATCTGTGAAGGTGACGGGAGTTTTCATGCTCAGTGACACTGAATTAGGTCTCATTCAGCTGAACTTGGAAACCACTTTTCCCGTGTCCTTGGTGAATCCCTTGATATCCAGTGGTTTACTCAGGTTTGTGCTACACATTTCCCTATTTATTGTTGCAAAGTCTCTTCCACTGAGATTTCTGCTCTCTCTCAAATGTGGTTGAAATCACTTAACAAGGCATAAGAGTCACCAGGGGACTGGAACTGCAGTCCTACAGAGGGTTATTTTTTTTTTGGTGAAACTCAGCTTCAAATGACACAAAGCAAATGTGTGAATTGCATTTTCCTTGTTTTTCTCATGCTTAGCAGCAGTGGACTCTCTGCTTTCCTTAATAGGCTTGTCTTCTAGACATATTGGACAGCAGCATTTTCTAGTTCAGTGAACAGATCTGACTGGTCATGCCACAGCATTGTTTTGTTTTGGTTTTCTGGTTTGTTACCTGTAATGGAAGAAAGCAAATTTAAATGTGACCAAATCAAGAAGATTTACTATTTGAAAACCAAATGTTAGAAATGTTACTGTTCCTTTCATGACAACAAATGTTGTGACAGAACAGTTGTTAACAGGCTTGCGTTATTGCCCTGTGCTACAACGGGCTGTGTAAAAGCTTTGTCCCGATCTTCAGCCAGGTATCTGATTGAGTACTTTGAGCCTTTTCCTGGAGCAGCAGCCCCACAGCTCTCTGCAGCCAGCTTTGTTGGCAACCCAGGAGGCTCATGAACAAAGACAAGCACTGGGTTAGGAGTGTGATTGAGCATCACCTTTGCAAATTAAGACATCCAAGCAAGTAGCTCTCTGCTACTCAATATGCCTCATTGCTAGAGCTCTGCTGTTTTCTTCCAGAGTGCTGGTTGCTGGAATTGCCTCCTTCAGTCCTTGATTTTGACCTCATGAGATCTGTCTATTCTGTCCTGGTCCCTATCACTGCACCTGCTTCTGACCTTTTTGTTGGATGTGTCCTGCGGTGCCGTGCAGTTCTCCCTGGCTTTGGCTTTGCTGTTTACCAAGATCTCTTCTTCCTTTTAGAGTGTTGCACCCTTTTCTGATAAGGCTTCTTGATCATCTCTTCTGATTGCTGTCATTACAGCAGGCCCTTAAGGATTTACAAGCTATACTTTTTAACATAATACAGAGGACTAGAATTAACTCTAATAAGTAACAGAAACACTTGCTGCAGTAAATTAGGGTATAAGCTGCTTTCAAAGATGTCAACGAGAACTTTGCCAGTGATTTAAATTGCACATTGCTGTGCAAGTGCTTACGATAATGTGCTGTGGGAAAGCAGCAAGTACCACATAACATATTCTGTATCTTTAACAAAGCCTTTAATGTAGAGATAGTCTTTGCAGCTTTGTTAGTAAGTCTTTCAGAGGAGGTGGGTTTTCTGTGTGCAATTCATATGGAATCTGGATCTGTCATATCAATGGTATTACAAAGTTGTTCTCTGTTCCATTTTTCTTCCCCTCTTTTGGCAGCAATAATTTGCAATAGCAATGGGATTTTAAGGGTGTCACTTGTTCTCTTTCCATCCTTTCTTCAGCGCTGAATCTTTTGATGCCAAATCCCTCCTGCACTCATGCGTATGTCCACTGGGATGAGGAACTGCATCTATGCAGCTCAAAGTGGAGAGGCTGTTCCTAACCTTGAATTACATTTGTCCTGAAGGCTTTGCTAGTTTTCCCTTTTAACACTAAAAGAATGTCTGCTGGTACCATGCTGCTATTTGTGTGCCTGATGCAGTGCCCGGTGCTCCCCTGCACTTCAGAGCAGGAGCTGACATCTCTTTGAACCCTTTGGGTTTTTTAATGAGACTAAATGAGGGTTTGGGGAGCCAGTGTAGTTAAGAAGGTAGATGGCCTCCAGAAGCAGACTTCTTTCTGGTTTCCCTTACCAAGTAGCTTGTATGATTCCCTGGGACTGGATTACACTGCTGAGCCACCTCTGGATTCCTATGGCCTGAGGCTAGTGGCCTCAATTGTGAGAATCCTGGGCTCAGAACATGTCCAGGACAAGGAGAAGCCCATGGACCTGTGTCTCACCATCCCCAATGCCATGGAGCCACCATTTCCATGGGGCAGCCAGCCTGCCATGGCAGCTGCTGCAAGGAGGGCTGAGCCAGAGCAAGATTTTGGCCCGTGTTAAATCCTCATTGAAGAGCTGTTCTCTGATGAAAGGAGGAGACAAGGGTCATTACAGATTCTGTTAGCTTCTCTGTTGGTGTACTGACAGCAGCATTTAACCTTGCTTATACTGTATCTATATCGCTATTTATTGAGCAAACTGTAAAACAGAGAACTTTCATCATGTGCGAGAGACTAGCAGCACAGATGAGTTACAGTTCTGTTGTGGTTTAATTTCCAATGAAGGTTTTGCTGGCTGGTAAAATATTATTAGTTTTGCATTACTACTCTTAAAAATACGGACAGGCAGTGACAGGTTGGGTTAGAACACAGGATTTCAAGTCAGCAGATAAGAAATCCATTTGCCAAGTACTGAATGAGAATGTTGTGGGTTTTGACCTGAAATTGTGCGTGTGTAAGCAGTTTATTTGCTTGATTTCAAGGTTCTTCATTTTCACATTTGTCTTATTTGCTGATTCTGGACTAAAATTGGAATGCACTGACAAATCACAAGGTAATTGATGTACATGTTCAGTGCTACTGAAAATAACAACAATGCAGTGGTTTAAAATTCCAATCAACTTTATTAGGAAAAGGAAAGGTAGCCTAATAGCTTGTGACTTGAGAGGGCAGCTTCAGATCAGTATAATCCTACAAGCTTAAAAGCAAGGAAATATTGTGTTTTCATGTGAAATCTTTAATGGTCAGGATCTGTTTTATCGTTCCAGCAGGCTCTGGGTCCAAGGCAGTGACTTTGCTCAGTTCAGTCCTGGCAATAAATGTTGAGTGCTTCAGTGTAATTCCTATCACTGGCTTACAGCAAGTTCAGGACAATTTGATTTGTCATAAATTAACACAAAGTTTAGTAAAGTTTTAAAAGGAGAGAAATAAAAAACTAAGTACACATAATGAGTATTTTATTAACCCTTCCACATCCCACCCATCCCAACCAGGTGCTGGTTCCTCTTAGAGCTGCAGTTATGACACCTGCCAAGCAGGCCTGAAGCAGCTGGGATTTTGGTGAGTCTGATGAGCATGTTCATTTCTGTGGTGGGTGTTGGGAAGAGGAGATGGTGGTGAAGAAAGAGTCTGGGAGGTTACTGCCAGGACCCTGTGTCCCCAGGTCAGCTCCAGGAAAGGACTGCAGGATGGACTGGCTTGGAATAGGGCACAAAGTGCCCTTGAATGTTTATAACTTAAAAAAAAACAAGAAAGGCAGCTCAGACCAAATTTTTCTTCTATATTACCATGTTTATCACCACCATTTGCTTAATAAAACCATTGGCTTTCTCATCATCTGTAGTATAGCTGTGTTAGGACATTATCCACAAAATTGTTAGCCAGACATTAGATCTGTTTGTTTACTCTTCATTTGAATGATGACATGAAAAGCAACCTAGTATCTCTCTGTGTCTTTTGCAAGTACTTTTCTTCCCAATCTGCTTTAGAGAATGTCTTTAAGTGTTATTTAAACACCTAAACGTCTTCAGAAGACAGATGACACGAGACCTAACTGTAATTTTATTCTAACTTATTAGTGCTTTTTAATGTAATGAGATATCTTCATCTGTTTTCCATTCTCTTGATGTTGTTTGGAAAAAGCAAGAGCAGCATTCTCTTTTCAGTTCATTAGTATTATATTCATGAGTTCTGTAGACTTAACGCTTTCCAGAGCTTGAACAGCAGGAGGAGGAGGAGGAAGAAACACAGATAATTCACAGGGAAGAGAAGAAAGGATATTTTGAACTCGGGTTTGAAATGAGATGAAAAGTCAGCTACACAGTATTAGTACAGTTTGTTCCGGATGATGGGAACTACAGACAAGAAGTTTGGGTAGGGGCCAAAATGTCTGATGGGGCGGCGACAAAAACTGATGCTGTAGCAGTGCAGGGAATAGAGAAACATCAGGCTGTTTGTCAGAGAGTGCTTTTGCTTTATAACCTGATGAAAAATATTCTCTGGAAAGTCTCCTGGAACAAGTTGAGAACTCTGTGAAAATATTAGTGATGTAGTTGTGTTTTTCTTTGAATGAGAAAGGTTTTCATGGCCTGGAATACTAATTTCTGGGCTTTGGGGAGGCAAAGTGAAGCAGATGGAAGGGATGTTGAGCAATGAAAGAGGAAGATGTGCCATGTAATGGAAAATGCCCAAGGTGAAGCATTTACAGATAGTGGTAAATAGTGGTGGTGATACATTTATGGGCAGCTGACAAGGGATCAAGTGGAAGGCAAACATTTAGTTACCCAGCAGTCAGCAGGCTTTTGCAGTTGATGAAAAAGAGCCATGATTTAACTCAAAGAGTTTGGGAAGGAGTCATGTGGGTTATTCAAATTACCTACCTCAAAACCAGAAGATGCTTCCAGCTGTGGAAGAGGTTACTGAGAGATGAGCAGACCTGTCCTGTCAGCAGTGTCTGAGCAGTGGTTTAGTCAATTCATGGCTTCAGCTTTCTTTATGACTTTTGGCAGCAGGCGTGAGACTTTTAGAGTGCTTGTTGAGCTCTGAGGGATGACAGAATGAGAAGTCTCTTTAGAATTAATTTTGTCTGTTCTAAGATATCCCAATTGCCTCTTTAGGCTTTGATGGACGTGGCTATTTTTTTAATATTTGCCCAATGAAATATATCACACCCACTCCCCCAAGTGTGTTTATGTCACAGGTGCCTGCCTTTCTCCACACTTGGGTTTATTCTCTTCCCTGTGAGTATGGATTTCTAATGCTGTAGATCATGCAGGATGGAAAAAGAAGGCATAAATTTAATCTAGTCTATTTCTTCCTATAAAAATAAAGTGTTTTGCTGCTGCTTTGTGGTAAGTACAAATGTTATTGATGCGTCTCACATTAAGCAAAAGCCCTTCATTTATTACAACTTGTTTATCCTGACTAACTTTTAAGTATTTTGTGACTTAATAACTCGTTTAATGAAGCGTGAGATGTGAAAATGTGGCACGTTACAGATGTCATCTGGGAAATGAATACTGCACTCCTGCAAAGCACAGTGCTGCTAAAACTGCAAATGAAAACTGGGGCAAAAGGGTGAGAAGGGTTGGCTTTGCGTGGCGGGGTTTGTTTTCTTGTACTGTTTGAACTGAGCTGAAGTTGACGTGGCTCTTCTCCTCTGGTCACACAGTTACTGTCACTGGGAACTGGCAAGGATCAGTGTGCTGTGAAATAAGTTTGTTTTGTTTTGACATTAGGAGATGGTTTGCATGTGACACTTCCCTGGCTCGCTGCCTCTCAGCTGCGTTTGGTCACTGTCACCGTTGAGTTTCATTACAGAGCTGTTGTAATGCTGTGATTGTTGACTTGAGACACAGAAAATTTCCCTGGCCACCATTTCACGGTGATTTTTGCCTGAGGTGTTAAAAGATTCCAACCCTAACCAGGTCAGTAGGAGTTTTGATGCAGACATAAATGGATTCAATCTTCGTACTTTGGCTTTTACCCTACAGTCCTAGTTCAAGCCAAAATATTAGGGAAGTCCGTGTGAATTGGCATGGCCATACTCTGCCAAATCACCTCCTTTGTGATGTTATATAAGCAGGTCATATTTGGTATGAATGTCTGCTTCATTACAGATGCAGAACTAAATGTTTGGCCTTTGAATTTAATGGGAATTTTGCCACTGATATAAATCAAGCCAAATTTTCTTCCAGAAAATGTTGTTAATGTATCTGTGAGATGGATGTGGCTAAAAGAATTATGGAAATGGATCTTATCTCCTCCAGGTGGAGTGACCCTTTATATGGGGTCAAACTGTGTTACAGTTTTCAGATGCAAGTGAAAAAGCAAATGTTATCTAATGAGTGATCTCTTGATCTTGAGTTTGTGTTTGGCTCTGCAGAAGGGAGCAAATCCAATTTTACATGTTGATTGTTACAAACACCTGCTTTATTACTTTTCCTTCATTCTCAGTAACTGTTGGTGCTCTTTTTGAGAAAATGTCACCTTTTATGTCACCTTCACTTCAAAAGTTTCCAGAATGATAACTTTGACTTTTTCCTTTGCAAACTGCAGCACCAGAACCTGTCTGCAATATGTCACAAAGGGCTATATGGTCATGGTAATGAAATAGAATATTGCTTACACTAATAAATAGTTCCATTACAAAAAAAATATAGAGCTTCCAAAGTGAGGGGAAAACACAGTATCTTTATCTTTTGTAGATGTGTAGAAGTAGTATTTTGCTTTATATGTCAGGATACAATCAGATGAACTGAATGATGTTGTTTCTGTTTAAGTACTGCACGTTTCCATGTGCTTAGATAACATTCACTTTGTAGGTACTGTTGCAAATGAGTACTGAGTCTTTCCCTTCCATTTGAATTAAATATGAGGTGGTAGTGGCAGTAAACTTCAGAGTTTGCTGGTTTGGTTATAAAGGCTGCCTGCTTTGGTCTTTTTGCTACAGCTGAATGTGTTTTCTAGAGACACAAGAATGCCCTTCAAAAATTTACATAGGAAAGTGCGTCACTAGGTGGCAGAATTAGACTGTATTAGTACTGACATTGCTAATGATGTGTCCAGTTGGCTTCTTTCTGTTTCATAAACACCACTTTGATTCTACTTGGCATTCAAAAATACTTAAATGTTCAAATGAATCCCAGTAAACGCAGCTCTTTTAGAAGAGTGGGGTTAGTTTTGTTTAAATGGCAGATCTAGGATGCTGGACTTCAGAATTGTTTTAAATATTTGATTAATACTTCACTTTGGATTTGTGATAAAACTAGCTTTGCTTCTGAAATCTTCACTCCCACAGTTTAGAAGTATTTTAGTATTTAGGTTTGTAGATGACCTTCAAATAAAAACATATTGGTGTTCTACAAAGTTGTGTAATATTCAGATATTGCTTTAACTACCTGAGCAGATGAGGTATTTATATGTGCAAATGCCCTGTCTCTAAATGCCACTGGACACTGAGAACAGCTAATTCACAACCAGAGTCAAGGGTACTCATAAATGAGTTTTTTTTTTCCCATGTGGGACAACTTGAAAACTATTTGGGGAAAGAAGTGAAACTGATAAGGTTCTGCTCTAACTGTAAAGCCCAGTGATTGTAGCATTTGTATTCTGGTCTTAATTTATGACTTAGCTTATATTGAAACAAGTCACTGTGTTCCCACATAGATTACATCTTGGTGCCTAGACTTGACAGATGCATCAGGATGAGAGCAGTGACGCAGAACGTGAGGACGTTTTGCTTTGAGGGCTAATGCATGTGTTTTGAAAACGTTGTGGAAACATCTCTGATCCCTTCCTATCTGCTGAAGAGTTTGCAAAGTGTTTGGAATATTTGAAGTAACGTATGAGACTGTCTTTCCTTTCTAGAGGATATGCTAGACAGCATGTCACAGATGGCTGTGAGCCAGGAATGTCCTACACACATCAATTAAAGGTCACTAGCCTTAAAGGAGCTTCTAGTCCAGTTATCTCTGTGTTCCCTACTAGAAGGTAGCACAGGTTTTAAATTATGATCGAGTAACTAATTCAAGAAATGCTTTAAAAAAAAGTGTTTTCTGAGCAGACATTGGGGAAATCTCATAATTGTACTTTAATATTCAGATTAATGAACATGGACTGAAGTGATTGTGTAGATTATATTCCAGTTATAATCGTCTCCAGAGAGCTCTCTTAGAGAATTTTTAAATGAAGAATAAAACTTTACTCAATTTATTCCTTATTCTTGTTTTTATTCCTTACTCTTTTCCTTAGCCAAGTGTTGGTCATTGGAGGTGAGCAGGTGGAAAAGCAGCTGTGTACTTTCTATGTAGTCTGTCTCATACCTTCTGTGTTTAGGCAGAGCACGGTTATGATACCAGAAGTGTTTCTATCCACGAAAGCATAGACATGCCTGTTCTTTCCTGTGGCTTCCCTACACAGCATTTTTTACCGAGCATAGAAGTTCTGTGTCTTTTCAGGTGTTTGAGGCATCAGCTAGTGAATACCTTGCCTTCAACACATTGTACTTCTGAAGTTGTTCAAAGCTGCTGTTGGCGATGCCCAGTGGGATGAGACCAGCTCCAGAGAGGGTGGTTTGTGAGGAGACAGAAGCAAGGGGAAGCTCTGTAATTTGCCAGAGGTTTAACTGTTATGAGGATAATATAAACACCGTAACAATGAAAATAACAACTTTGTTTTTTCCTGATAAACCTTCTCAGGCTTGGATGATGTCTTCTTGGAATCAGGCAACTAATTGTCAGGCTTTTCAGAGGTTCTAATGTTGCATGGTTCTTTAGGCAACGCCTGATACGACTCCAGTAATCAGTTTTTTTACTGTGAGCCTTTTTCATTACATCTCCAAGTGGGCATTTCATATGTTTTTTTCCCACAGTGAACAAGAGCCATCCTAAAACATGACCATACATTTTTATAGGTGCTTCTGACAATGTTTAAGAATTGTTGTGTGGAATATTTGAGAGAGTTTGGTGCAATAAAATAAGCTTAAGCACATTCATCCATTTTAAAGCAGATCTTCCAAAGCTGAGAATTCTTTCTTTGTGCTTTTGAAACAAATCTTCAGCTTTTCTAACAGGCAGAGCTTGCTTAAAATTATGTTTTTAGTTGAAAATCAGGACTGTACAAGTTCCCCAGATCATTACAGTCAGTAGTTAATCTCTGGCACAACCTAAGCAATAGGGTTTTCTTTTCAGTTTCTAGCTGATGGCTGGACTGGGATAAGTGCAGGGAATCCACTGCAGTACTAGGTAAATTGTTCCAGAGATTAATTACGCCTGTTAAAAAGGTACAACTTGTTTCTGGTGTATACTTCATTAGTTTCAGTGTCCAGTCAATGTATCTTGCTCTGCCTTTGTCTACCACGCGGAAGAGCTGAGGTGTCATCCTCATTTTTTGCTCCCTGTTTAGAGACTTTCTAGCTGCATGTGTTTTATATTTCACAACTGCACAAAGCAGAAATCTCTTTGAGTAGTTTTGGTGTAAGCCGGTTGCACTGTAGTTTAGACCATGCTGGTTCCTAGCAGTTCTCAGCTTGCTCTAACATCCAGAAAGTTTTAATGTTAACATGTTGGTTTCGGCTATCTAACATATGTACGTATAACAGATATACGTGTTTGTGTGTGTATCTCTGTAGACAGACACATGTGGACTAAATAGAGAAGAGGAAGCGTGGTTTAAATCTGAAATTACTTGTTGCTCCAACTGGTTTTTATTTACAGTTTATTTCTGCCTAACATTCCAAATATTTTAACCCTGACTTTTAAAATAGTGTCTGTGTATTATCCACAGCGAAACAGAATAGGTTCCTAATTTGTATTGGGCTGGAAAGGTGTTCAATAAATCAGAAAATAAGCTACTCCATTTGAAAGAAGTTTTCTCTCCCTCTTTGATAAAGTACAAGACAATTCTGCTTAAATGAAGCGTGCAATTTTAATCATCTGTACCCTAAGAAAAGAAGACAAACAGCTGCTGCTTGTTAATTGGTGAATGTCTTCACCAGTGGACTCATTATTTATTCATGGCTTTTGGTGCAGCCCTAAGTTCTGTAAATAAAGGTGTTCTCACCGTGCCATATGAGTGTCTGCACATTGGCAACTGAGCAGCTCAGGTGGAGAATTTATTTCAAAAGACAAATACGTGACCTTCAACCTTCCAGTTTCGTTGTTTTCATCTGATAATTACATTTCCTATGAAAGGTCAGATCTCTTGTGTGAGACCAAGAGAAAAGCACATTTTTTTCTCCTTAGCTAAAAGATTTATTGCTTGTTAAAAATTATACCAAATTGTGAAGAGTCCCCTGGTCCAAGAAAGGTTCTTGTGTAGAACCACAGATTTTGGGGGATTGGAAAGGAGCCACAGAGGTCATCCAGTCCAGCCTTCTGCTCAGATCTAGATACAGCAGGTTGCTCAAGGCCTTGTTCCGTTCAATTTTGAAGCTTTCCAAGGATGGGGATCCTCCAGATTCTTTGTGCTCCAGTTCCAGTGTTTTACCAAGAAATGGTTTCCTTACATCGTCACAATATCTCATCATCCAAGGTGAGTGTGTTACCACACCTTCTTCTGCTTTGCACCAAGAGACAGAGTCTCTTTACCTCCTCTTCACCCTCTATTTGGTATCCGAGGGCAGCATTATCTCTTTTTACCTCTTCTTCTTCTCCATAGGCCTTCCTGTAGTTGTATTTATTTTCCACACCTCCTTCTTACTTCAATTGACAGCTCCTCTTTTGGGTCAGTATTTTGTCTTTCTGACTGCTCTTATGCAGCTTTGCAGTGGAGTTGCAGAATTTTCCAGGGCAGTATAACATAGTGAAATAAAAGACTTCAACTTGACCAAAGTTTGAGTGTTCTTTTTCTTCTTTCCTCCCTGTTCTTTCATACTGTTTCTCTCTTATCTTTTTCCTTTCTATATCTCCTATTTTTTTTTTCCTCCTTGACAGTAACTTTTGCAGCTAAGCACTGTCTCTGTACTCGGTTGTTATGTTTTTATCTCTTGTTTTGCCCTTCCATCTAGGTTTGTTCCTAGTATTTTGGTTTTGCAAGTTGTTTCTTTGAGCCTCCGTTGTCCTCCTTTCCTCTCCTCATGTGTGGAGTGGCTGTGTTAGGGGCCTCTCTACATGATTCTGGGAGTATTGTGTATTTACCTGAAAAACACTTGCTTTGTGTTGGGTAATAAACACAAAAAAATTATGAAACTACAAAATCTAAGCACAAGTTTTAATAAAAGGAAGCTAAAAATCAATTGGCAAGCAAAAGGTTATAAACATTTCCTCAGATCCTATTTTATTTCTTTTAGAAGGTGTTTTTAAGATAGACCCTGAAGCCCTTTTGCAGCTTCCAGGGAAGGTCATATCTGAAATAACTTATCATATTAATGGTATCAGATCTTATCTTGAATAATATATGACATGAAATGTAGTTAACTAAAAACCGTGATGTGGGTTCTGGAGTTGGAATGAGCCACCTGAGAACTCCAAGGTGTCAGAACATTGTATTATGACATGTGAAAATTAATCGTCTACCAGCAGTACCCCAACACTATATGAGTAAAATTCATTTGTCTAACCATTTTTTGGGCAAAATGGTTTGTGCTTTATTTCTACAGGAGAACCACTGAATGGAGAACAATTCCTTTGGCTGTTAGTGTAAATGATGTGGAGGCAGTTCTTTACATCCTTTAAGAAAGGTAAGAAAATGTTCTGGTCTAAAAGGACAGATTTAGAGCTGTTAAATAGCATTATTATGTTGTTTGAATGTTTCAATAATGGTGTTATAAAATGTTCTGTAACTGCTATTTACATTATAATTGCCATTATGATGTTAAAATACTGTAAATGACATGCCATTGTAGTTTCAAAATTCAATTATCAGTGTATCTTCTTTTGTATGAGGCTGAGCTGTTATGGTTGCAAATTTTATCTCAAACTTACTCTGCAGGCATTCATACTGAAGCAAAAAGGGACAGAAGAACTGAAGTGGAAAACACAGGTATTGTGTGAATACATTTCCTATATGGTTGTGATTTACAATCTAGTTCAGATCACAGTTAAAAGATATCGTGTTCATTTTTGTCTTGGGTTGGCTGATGCTTTCCAGATTTTGCTACAGGTGTTGAAGGTGAAAACAAATGCTTGTTCAGACCCTGACTTGAGATTCCCATTACTGCAGGTTCCCATCTGCCTAAGTTTAAGCCACTTGGTTTAATATCCAGTGAATGTGGTCGGAGCTGGTTGAACTTGCGCTGAAGTAGGTTAGAGTTTGCTTGCAGACTCTCTGGAGGGGATGATGATTTCTAGACAGTGAATTGATGTCAAGCAGCTGAGGGACAATAGTACACAGCCCCGTTGCTGTGTCTAGCACAATTGTGTGTCTCTGCCTTCACGTCAGTCTTGTTCAGGGAACTGGGGCGCTTTGATACTCTGCTTTTGCTTCAGTTCTGAGCCCTGAGTGTTGTAGGTCAGAAATAATGTCTTTTAGATGGGAGCTGAAGAGAGGAAACTTTTGCTGCATGTATTCTTTTGTGTATTATTGTATGCACTTAGCTCTAACCAATAGTGATTTTTTTTCCCTTCACTAATCCATGTGGGTATGCTGAGGTTTGCAAAGAAAGACATCAAACCAAATGAATATCTTTATCTTTAAATGGCTATCCCAAGCATAAGTCTAGTAGACTTCCACATAACACTGCCAGACAATCAGCAGGCATCCTTTACTGTGGCAGACATCTCCACTTCATGTACATTTTGTGAGAGAGCTGCTTGCAGCAAACCTGTTTCTCCATATTCAAAAGCAAAAGGTGGCTGTACATCACCGTGCACTGCGCTGTGTGTCCTACCGATTGCCTGTCCTTGTACCCTGAAAGGAGTATTGTGTTGTATTCACTGAAAAGCCAATATGCAGTCAAATGCCACTTTCTGTTTGTTATAGTAGGTCAGTCTTTAAGTCCCTTTTACTGAAGGCTTAAAAAGCTGCAGTTAAGCAGCTCAGGCAGGTGAGTTCAGCACGCTGGTCGTGCAGAAGTGCTGTTTAAAAGCGTAATGCCAAAGGAAGAGGGAGGGAGCTGTGAAGTAAATTACTCTGCATTAGGTCAATATTCTTCATTTACAGAATTTAAGGGTTTTTCTGTAGACTAGATGGCACCATCCAAATAATGTCATCTGAGGTCAAGAGTTCTGTAGGTTGGTAATCGTGCCTTTAATTTCTAGGCTGCTACCAAAGGCCACTTCTATCCTGTGTGTTAAAAGGCATCAGCCAGAGTAGCCCAGAAATCACAGAACCTCGGCATAAAGACTTCTTCTGGGATTTGA